>VDFB02296984.1:0-23242 GCA_007258455.2 Sequoia sempervirens | reverse complement strand
TATTACCGTAGGCCATGTAGTGAATGCCAAGCATGTATGGTGCACAAGTAGTTTGTAACTTTGTGTAAACACCGGTCCTTTGACCTTGCATCACTACAGCTCCATTAGCTCCTGCACACCAACTTTTTGGCAATTGTCAACTCATCCATACTTGCAATTTCATTCAAAGACTTCTTGACTAGTTCAAATATATTTTGCGATGTTGAACTATCCTTCATTTTATGAACACAGAGAAGATGAGCTTGGCGAACATGTTGTACAGTATACAAATACATACATACCCAAGAAGTATTGTCTACTGCAGTAACTTCATCTAAAGATAATGCAATGAAGTTTGACTCTGTTACTTTCTCCTTTAAATCTTCCTTTTTCACTGCAGCAAGACACTTTGCCCATTCCCATCCAGCGTTTATTGACCAATGTGTGTGGGGATAGTGAGGAACATTCAAAAAAGATAATAAAATAGAATATTCTGGGTAGTCTGTCATAGGACACCCTCTAGACAAAATATGAAAAACAACTCATCTAAATAGTTTTTGACATATTTGCTCCTTCCATTGCTTTTCCAAATTGAGCCTCAAGTGTACCTTTACATGCAGCAAACTTCAACATGCTTTGTTGATGCTCTTCATAATCTGTGACATACCTAACATGAAGACATTCTTCCTTTGATTTCCATTATAAGACTAATTGTTCCTTTCCGTCTATGATTTGTTTTTCATAAACTTTACCGATATGTTTTTCTATAGTGTCAATCTTTAGTTGCAACGTCTCGGGTTTTCCCAATTTCCAAGTACAAATCGTACATTTGGCATGTGTTGCTTTTTCAATATCATCTGATTCCCCCACTACTACAATGAATGGGTACTTTGACAACCAACCAAGTTGAAAATTCCTTGTCATTTCCCACTCATGCCCCCTTTTTGGTTTGTTTTTCCTTTTCTTGCTACCAACATCATCCCCATCCAATTCAATTATCTCATTCTGGCTAACCAGGGTATCCCTTGGAGCATCTTCTGCGGTATTGCCATCCCCATTTGAATTTGATACATTTTGATTTAAATCAATGAAAATCTCAACTTGACCTTCTGCTGGCACTGAGTTATTGTGAATGCTACCAATATTTGGTGGAAGAGTTCATGATGTAGCTCCATCTTGACCTGATCAATCATAAGCTTTGGCAATTCCAAATTAAGACTGTATGGTACATCTAAGTTTTGGGCGTTTTGATGGCCTATGAGTCTCTTGATCTTCACCACACTAAGGGGTGGCAGGAGTAGTATTTTCAACACCTTGAGGAGCGGTAGGAGTATTTTCACCACCCTGACCCTGAGGAGCGACAGGAGTATTTTCAACACCCTGAGGAGCGACAGGAGTATTTTCAACACTCTGAGGAGCGACAGGAGTAGTTTCACCACCCTGAGGAGTGGCAGGAGCCTTACCATTGCTGCTCGAGTCGCTTGACATATTAATCTCTGATTCGATCGACATATTCATCTCTCACTTTGAATAAAAAATTAGAAAAAATGTCTTCTTGTTTAAGAAGGACATACAATAATAATATAGATCCCATTCCCTACTCAATATCATCTTTAAGACTGAAGCAAGAATGGAAAAGAGATAAAGAAAACTTATTATTATAACTAATAACACTATGAAGAAATGATTAGTGATCACTCACCTTTAAGTCTACATTTTCGGCTTTCGCTAACTTATGAATCGAGAAGTAGAACCTCAGAACCGAACAAAATGTGTAAGAATAAATGACACTTTCGATTGTATTTATATCAATCCATGATTCCATATTTGGCGAATTTTGCAGGATTTTTAAATGGTATATTAAAAATTTGGCGAATACGTTGTAATTTTCAAGGCAAAATGTGTCCTCAAATTTAATTATTTTTTAATATTATTGGCGAAATAGGTCCTCATAAGCAATTATTTATAAATTTTGATTGGCGAAATGAGTCTTCACAAGCAACTATTTGTAAATTTTAATTGGTGAAATTGGTCCTGATACAATGTCATTTTAATAGTATTGGCGAATATGTAGGTGTTTTTTATTAAATGCTTCCGGGATTCAGGCAAAAATATTAGTCAGTCCATTTGAAATGCGTAGTTTGACAATGGCGAATTTGTTGCTTAAATATGCCTCATAAAAAAATTATTGGCGAATCGACATGCATTGGACCTATGTTTCGTAAATTTCGGGCGATTTGGATACCCTGTGGGTGCGAGAAATTTGCCAAATTCGAGTTGACTGATTCCTAGAATTCGCCAATTGGCGAAGATTCGCCACTAAAGTTTTCCCTGTGCTATTGGGTCTCACTAGATACACTGCGGGCACCACCAAATCTTTCTCATTCAATCTCTACCATTCATGGCATACGTCCTCTTGTGCAGCCTTTGTAGGTCCCACCATTCATGCATCATGCACTGTTCGATCAACATTGAACAATCTTCACCTTTTATCAAGCAAGATCATAATGTTGCTACAAAACCAAACTTCAGAAACTCTTGTCAGAGGTTATGAAATTCTAAAAACCTGCGACTCACTGATAAAGCTCTCATTACTCCTTATTGCTCCATTCGCTAAGTCACAAAAAATCTGAACTTAAGAACTTCATGTCAGAGGTTATGAAATTGTGAAAACCTGCAACTTGCTGACAACAAAGAGAACCTTCTACCTTCCTCCTTATCACTCCATTAGCTAAGTCACTAAGTCGGGAGGTTGTGAAACTCTAGAAACCCGTGAATAGGTTAGAGAATCTTGAAATCCCACGACTTAAGAAATAAACCATTTTCTGCCAAATTGAAGGAAATGTATTAACCTTAAAACTCTAGACAGAGGGGCCAGTCACCTCGATGGGATGAATGACATAAGTTATTACTTATGTGAACTGCAACCTGCAATACCAAGTCACCGACAAAATAGAAACTATTTGAGCATTGTGACTGTAAACTCCTGCACACGTAGGGTTTAACTGATAAACCCTAGATCGAGAGCATGAACCAATGAATGATGACATCTCCATTGACATCATGACCTGCACAATACCTTTCTAGAAAGCTCTCAAGAAACCCAAACATTATGCCAACAAACTCCCTTGCATGATTTTCACTTTTGACATCAATGACAACTATATGCCAACAAGATTGTCTACTTAAGACTCTAGGTCACGGGAGAGTCTAGAACAATAGGTTGCTCTGATCTACCTTAAGCAAGTGGAATGTTTTAGGAGAGTTCAAAGTTTAGCGGTTGCTATCCCTATACAAACCTGAATGTCCAAGAAGCTAGATGAGCAGGTTTTCAAATTCTGAACTACAACTCATGCAACTTATTATTAAAGAACCACAACGTGGGACATAGACTCTAGCAACGACACACTAGCATCTTAGTGGTGCGTTGGCATCTCAATGGTGCGCTAGCATCCGTATGAACAGAAAGTGCAAGGTACAGTCTGAAATACCAGGAAACCTACTAAAAATCTAATTGGTAGAGTTTTTAAGTTATGCCAAAAACAAAAGATACAAAATAACAGTATAGCAAGAGGAACACTTTAACTAATTTATCTACGAATTGACAAAGAAGGGTGAGGAAAGCACACCTTCCTACCCATGAGTTGATATCTTCAAGATCTTCACCACAAAGAGAACTTGCACACAAAAGACAGGAAAATGTTGGGGCTGTGTTTAGAGGACTGCCTCAGTCAGTCCCCTACTTTGGTGTTTCCACCTCCACCGATAGCTAGATAACAACGATTAGAGAAAGATGATAAAGAAAATATGTAGAATCTACAATATCAAATATGATGATGCAAAGTGAATAGTAAATGGAAGGATATCACCTTCCCAACCAAGTGCTTTCAAGGCAAATGGAGGAAGGAGCGAGTGTGCAAGCCTTCAAAGACCAACGTTGCCACAACGACAAAGATATTGAACCAACAAAATACCATCTTGTAGCTTCAATAGAGGTAGTGGAACTTTGAAGTTGTCTCAGTGATGCGTTGGCATCTCAATGGTGTTGGCATCTCGTGCATTGGGCATTGCATTGGCGACTCAGTGGTGCGTTGGCGTTTTAGTGGTGCACTAGCATCCGTATGGACAAAAAGTGCAAGGTACAATCTAAAATACCAAAAAACATACTAACAACCTAAGTGATAGAGTTTTTTTGTTATGATAGAAACAAAAAAGATACAAAATAACAGTATAGCAAGATGAACACTTTAACTAATTTATCTACGAATTGACAAAGGGTGAGGAAAGCACACCTTCCTACCCATGAGTTGATATCTTCAAGATCTTCAACACAAGGAGAACCTACACACAGAAGATGGGAAAATGTTGGGGCTTTGTTTAGAGGAATGCCTTAGTTAGTTCCCCGCTTTGAAGTTTCCACCTCCACAGACAACCAAATAGCAACAATTGGAGAAAGATGATAAAAAATAAATGTAGAATCTACAATATCAAATACGATAATGCAAGTGAACAGTAAATGGAAGGATATTACCTTCTCAACCAAGTGCTTTCAAGGCAAATGAAGGAGCGAGTGTGCAAGCCTTCAAAGACCAACATTGCCACAACAACGAAGAGAGTGAACCAACAAAACACCAACTTGTAGCTTCAATGGAGGTGGTAGAACTTGATGGAGCTAAAAGTGAATGTAGAAGTGTGTAGATGGTGAGAATGATCAAGAGGAATGTGAAGAATATCTAGAAGCCTTAAAGAATGAATGAGATAGTCTTTTGAAAGGTGAAAATGGAGGCAAAAGAGCCATTCGAAGTTAGTCTGAAGGGTAGAGAATGTTACACTTTACATCCAATGGAGGAGTGTAATGCCTCTACAAATTCTAGAGATAGGAATCCTGTCAAGATGATAGTGCATTGCATAGAGATCCATGCGTCGCGTTAGTGTCCTCGACAAAATTTCTCCCACTGACACATAAAACGATTACAAAGTTGATAGAGAAAGGTGGCGAAAATATGAATTGCATTATCGAACTAGATTTTCTAAGGTAGGAGGTAGCATAAATGTTTAATTTTCCTAGGGGTGCAAATTCATGCCATTACATTTTTCCCCCCACTTTAGTGAGCATAAGTGTTAATGAATGCATGGTAAAGTAGAGAGAGAGTTGAGGAATGCATACTTGAACCATCGAGGAAGCAGACTGCAATCTGGCGAACTTGGGTGCAGAAGAGAGAGAGAGAGAGATGGCTCCATAGGCACTTGGTCCTATTGAGATTTGAACAAAAATGTTGCAAGTGCTTAGTCCTACAGAAGGTGAACAAAAGGCTCTGTAGGTGCTCGGTCCTACAGAAGCAGCTCCATGGGTGCTTGATCTCGTAGAAGATGAACAAAGGGTTCTATAGATGCTTGGTCCTAGAGAATGAAAATGCTTCACAAGTGCTTGATCTTGCAAAGGAGGTGCCATAGGTTCTCATCCTGAGGAACGTTGGATGTGAAAGGCTCCGCAGAGTCTGATTGACCCTCACATGTGCTCAATCTTGTAAGGCAACATGTTAATCTACAAACAATACATGTTAGACAAATAAAAAGTCATGTAGTTAGATAGATAGTCATATCTTGGAACAAGTAATTGAAGGAGAAGCTCTAAAAGGGGTCCCTTGGGAACCCTTCAAAAGAAAAGGGGTCCACTCAAGGGATGCTCTATTTGAAAAGCGATGACATTTCACAAATGATCCTGCCATCAAGGAATCCTTTTGAAAGATTCTCTTTTGTCAAGGAATTTGAAAAAAGAAGAATGACCTCCTTGAAGGTGAATTTTTAATTCTTTTTACTACAAATTCAATTTCAAAAGAAAATTTTACTAAGGGGATCATTTTTGAAGGATGCAATTTTTGAAATAATGTAAAGATTTTCAGCAAGGGATTTATTAGCCACCGAACACACCTTATTGAAAATCAGAGAGGTATGCCCCCCCCCCTTAGGATGGTGCGTGCGAACTGAAGGAATACATGACATATTAAGGAAAGGATGATCATGTAGAGATGTGGCCCACGATACATGATGAGATGTAAACAAGGAAAAGTTGTCGCACATGCAAGGGACAACACATAGGCACCACAACATCAAGAAGAAAGCTAAGAAGAGAGAAAGATAAAAAAAAAGGAAAAGAAAAGGTGAATAAATCAAGAGATAGGGGGATCTAATAATTCGGGGTCAGAACTGCTCATATATATATAGATAGATAGATAGATATAATATACGTATGAACTGTCATCAATACTCTACTATATTAGATCATGAAGAAGGGTACGTAAAAACAAAATAAAAATAAAAAAAATGGGTCAACATGGAAGGGAGGTATAAATGCCCCTAACACTTTGTGTTGTCACTAATTGTCGAAAATCAAGGCATAACAAATAGAAGAATGGAGCACATAGAATAAGTTTATGAAACAATACACTCTTGTATCCAAGCACCTACAAGGGTGACAAGAGTCCTCTAGGAACACATAAAACAAGCATGGGGAAACATAACACACAAATCTAATCTACAGGTAAAGAGGAGGTGCTCTCCTAGTCCTCATCAACCAGGAGGTCGTCATTTTCCCAATCTAGATCATTATAGGGATAGCAAGGGTAGAATAACAAGGGGAGCACCAAACACGCCTTATTGAAAATTAGAGAGGTATGGGCCCCCCCTTAGGATGGTGCGTGCGAATTGAAGGAGCACATGACATCCTAAGGAAAGGATGATCATGTAGAGATGTGGCCCATGATACATGATGAGATTTAAATAAGGAAAAGTTGTCACACATGCGAGGGACAACACATAGGCACCACAACATCAAGAAGGAAGCTAAGAAGAGAGAAAGATAAAAAAAAGGAAAAGCAAAGGCAAATAAATCAAGAGATAGGGGGATCTGATAATTCGGGGTTAGAACTGCTCATAGATATATAGATAGATAGATAGATAGATAGATATAATATACATATGAACTGTCATCAATACTCTACTATATTAGATCATGAAGAAGGGTACATGAAAACAAAATAAAAATTAAAAAATGGGTCAACATGGAAGGGAGGCATAAATGCCCCTAACACTTTGCGTCATCCCCAAATGTCAAAAATCAAGGGATAACAAATAGAAGAATGATGGAGCACATAGAAGAAGTTTATGACACAATACACTCTTGTATCCGAGCACCTACAAGGGTGACAAGGGTCCTCTGGGAACACATAAAACAAGCATGGGGAAACATAACACACACAAATCTAATCTACAAGTAAAGAGGAGGTGCTCTCCTAGTCCTCACAAACCAGGAGGTCATCGTTTTCCCAATCTAGATCATTATAGGGATAGCAAGGGTAGGATAACAGAGGGAACACCCTTTGACTCTCTTGCAACAAGAGCTAAGGAAGAGGGCCGCTCGAGTTCTTTTTCGCTCAACTCTTGTGATGTAAACGTTATTGATCTTGCAAAGATCATCAATAGAGTCAGGGCATCGTCCATTGAGTTGAACATGTACTTGATAGGAGTTCCATGTGTCAAATTGAGCAGGTGAAGGAAGCACCCGAGATCCACTGCCAACCTCACTGAAAGACTCGGTGGCAGTGACAAACTCAGGGGACATTGAGGCTACCTCCATCGCTAGGACGATGCAAGCCAAAGCAGAGCCCTCTCCCAAAGAAGGAAATCCCTTCTTTCGACGCCATTAGAAGTAGGGTCATCCTCCAACTTATGCTTCATTAGAGGATGCGAGATTCCTATAAAAGAAGCAAAAGGTGAGGAGGAAGAGGACAAAATCGTAGTGGATATCATCGAGGTATTCAACATATCAACAGGCTTAGGAAAAGGTAGGATTTTTGGAAGGGACGTGAAGGGAGGAAGCTCAACTGAGGGAGTGATGAACACTTGCACCCTTTTAGGGAGAGGGTCATCCGCACTTGGGGAGGGAGTCGAGAGCAAGATTGAGGTGATGGGAATTGAAGTAGAAGGGCAGAGGAGGGGGGCACAATAGGAGATGCCGAAGTAGGAGTTGTTGGCTCCTTTTTTGCAAGGCAATCTACTTAGCAACTAGAGCCTTCCTCTGACGCTTGCACTCACGCACAAGGCAATTTCTTTGGCTTTGAGAGCTAGAAGCTACAACTTGAGGAGGAGCAAAAGGATCCTGTTCTGCCATGGGAGTGTTCATCATAGCCGTGTCGACGAAGGGAGTGACTCCAGGACAAAAAAAAAGGAAGAGATGCAGAACTAGAGACAACAACCGGTGGAGAAGTAGACTCAAGCACCTCAATAACGAGCCTCTTCCCATTTGACACCCTAGGGGCAGGGACAGTAGGGGGCTGTGGAGGCCAAGACGTAGGGGAAACTCCATGAGGACCCTTCCCCTTACCATAGAAAATGGGTTGAGGCACCGTGGGCAAGATAGGAAGGTTGAACACTTAATGCTTGACCTTTCGCCAAGCAGGCACCATTGGGCTTCCCAAGAAATTTATCTATGGACTCAACAAGCGAGGCATAGGAGTAGAGGCCAAAGGTGCCATAGAAGGGTTGGAGGTGGAAGCAGATGAATCAACAAGAGAAGAGGAAGGCTCCTTTTGAGGAGGAAGAGGCATCCTGTTGTTGCGCTATCATAGAAGCCTTAACCAAAATAATAGAGGGGGAAGGAGGGTAGGTCACTTTTGGTGCTATGCCCCCATTCTTGTATTTAACATAAGTGCGATACAATAGGTGTGTCCTTGGAGGAAGCAGACCAATAGGGGCAGGCCAAAAGTGATCTAATGAATAGGTCCCACACAACACTAGAGGCTTATACTCGGTGTCGTGCACAATGTGCATGGAGCCCTCATGAGATAACTTCAAACATTTATGGATCATCGAAGGGACTGCGTTCATGGAAACTAGTCATGGAATGCTTAGCTTCACTTTGAATAAGTTAGACTCTGGGATAATATCGAAAAGATCATTCACAGTCCTGGGCCCTACCAGGATTGAAAGGGTGATAAAATTGATGGTAGGGACGGAAAGCCTATCATGTGTATGTATTGTGCTCTTAGATTCATCATACCCATCCTTATGTAGAAATTTTATTAGCATAATCTCCTTTGTAATAACATTAACTTGACTTGTAGGATCAATGAGAATGTCAGTCACGATGTTTCTGTTGATACGAGCGGGAATGTACAGAGGAGAGGATTCTCTATTCGCATTCATAGATAGGTCTTATGAGGTAAAGGTTATAGCAGGTGATCCATTTGTAGGTTGTGCATAAGGAATGGGGAGATGCATAAAAAAATCCATCTTCACATATTTCAAAAAGGAATTCCTTAGGATACCCCAAAGGTTTGACAATCAGATAGTGACCTATTCTAGAGTTTGCTTCACAATGTTTATGAATCCTTTTGGCTACACCACTAGGGGTCGTAGGTTGGGTTGCAAGGCTATGCACTCTACAACACACACACCTACAACACACCTAGAATAGGAGAGAAGATTCCTTCAACGCTACAAAATAGAACCAAAATAGTTCACGTCAGGTTCACCAGAATGTAGAGGGGGATTGATTGCTTAGGACTCAAGGTCATGGAGAGTCTAGAACAATAGGCTACCTTGATCTACTTCAAGCTAGCATAATGTTTTAGGAGAGTTCAAAGTTTAGAGGCTGACAAGGAAGAATAGCCTGGTTGTTGTTATCTTTATACAAGCCTAAATGTTTAGGAGCTAGATGAGAAAAAGTTTTTGGAATCCGAATTGCAACTTAGACAACTTACTGTCAAAGGACCACAGTGTGGGACACAAACTCTAATGCGACACGTTGGCATCTCAGTGGTGCACTAGCATTCGTATGGAAAGAAAGTGCAAGGTACAATCTAAAATACCAGAAAACCTACTAACAACCTTATTGGCTCACAAAATTGCAAATTGCAAACCCTAAGAGGATGCTAGGATCTATGGTTAGGTTAACAATGTTTTGGCCAATGAACGAAATTAACCAATGTGGTTAGAAATCCTTGCACTTCAGGTTCTACTAGACCTGGGCGGGTGTACCCTATAACACTAGTACAAAAACATCAATATATGACTAAATAAACTACTAAAAATTGCATATAAATGACTAATTTTGGTCACATGACCATTAGTAGTTTATTGCCGATCATTTATAACACGACCAAATTTATGACTAAACTATTTTAATCATTTATCTAGTCATTGATTTGGTCATTGATTTAGTCATTAATTTGGTCATTGATTTAGTCATTAATTTAGTCATTGATTTAGTCGTTAATTTAGTCATTGATTGTTGTTAACTGGTCATTTATTTAGTCATGGTAGTGATTTATTTAGTCATTGATTGTTGTTAACTAGTCATTTATTTAGTCATATTT
This sequence comes from Sequoia sempervirens, assembly GCA_007258455.2. Classification (NCBI taxonomy): domain Eukaryota; kingdom Viridiplantae; phylum Streptophyta; class Pinopsida; order Cupressales; family Cupressaceae; genus Sequoia; species Sequoia sempervirens. Next base: position 12,887 of record VDFB02296984.1, on the reverse strand, counting down.
ATTCATTACTTGAGTCATACATTTAGTCATTAATTTAGTCATATATTTAGTCATTAATTTAGTCATACTTTATTCATATATTTAGTCATTATTTTAGTCATGGTAGTCTTATATTTAGTCATTATAGTCATATATGTAGTCATTGTAGTCATATATTTGGTCATTGTATTCATTTATTTTAGTCATAGTAGTCATTTATTTAGTGATGATTTAGTCATTTATTTGAGTGAATCAATGATTCAAGTTATAAATCACAAATTTATGTATATAAACTTCAAATATCATAGATATTCAAATTATTTTTTTGTATTGGATTAATATGAAAAAAATATATATACAATCAACAAACAACTTTATGCATATAAAGCTCAAATATCATAGATATTCAAATGTTTTCTTGTATTGCATGAAAAAAAAATAATATACAAACAACAAACAACTACATAACCAAAGGAATTACCAATAGCATACAGCTACATAAACAAAGATCCAAGAAATACATCCTTCAATGCACTCTTGGTTGCCATGGAAGACAAATACAAGATATGATACAAATGCTACAAACATTGAAGGGAGAAAAGACATGAAAATATATAGTAAATGTAGTTATATTATTTGCGGTGCATATATTGTCCGATTCAGAGCAGTCTTTCACTCCCATTCTAGCCAGACAGCCCTTGAGAGAAGATTGGAAGGATTCGAATGAGAAGGATGGCAACTTCCTATCTAGAAATCTCACTGGTCATGGTCGGATGAAAGTAAAGAGTGCATGTTCGCCTCTCCAATTTGACGAGCTACAACCTGAAAATAATATTTCAATGAGGGTTTTAGAATATGTTTATTAAAATGAAAATATAGTTATTAAAATGAAAATACAGCTCCAAAACCTTGCCTTTATGTTGTTCAACAACTTACAAAAGAATACGAACGTGACTGTTCTTTATTGCCGGTCATTATGGAGTGCAACACAAAGCTTTATGTTGCTCATATACTAATGAAGATGTTAAAACTTTGCCTTGTTTGTGATGCCAAAACTCATGAGATGACAATAGCAATAGATGACAAAAGGATGCAGCAAGAAATGATAGTTAATATGAGTAAAAAATATAGATAACAATGAGCAGAAATGACAGTGAAATATAAGCAGCAATATACTGTCAATATGAGCAGCAATACAAATCATTTATGAACAACAAATAGATCATAATGAGCAGCAATATGTTGTCATATGAGCAGAAAATTAATGTCCAAAAAAGAGTAGCAATAAGGACAGATTTTGGAGCAGCAATTTTAATCAAAAAGGTGCAGAAATTTTAGACCAAAAAAGTGCAATAAAGATGTCTTCGTGAGCAGCAATTCTCATAGTTTTAGAGCAGCAATTTCACTGTGATATTTACAAGAAAATTCATGAGAAAAGGCTACAATTTCGCTATCACATTAACATTAAGACAGTCATCAAAATGAAAGGAATATAATATTAATATATAAAAGATAGTCAAGGCATAAGAGGGAAGTTTTTAGACTATAAAGGCAGTCCACTTTGAAGTTGTCAAACCGAGTAAAGATTAGTGGGCAGTCATTTACAATGCATGAAGCACAGTTAAAGGGAAACACTATCAAGAAGGACTGTGCAAAAGGTTGAGCAAGGGAAAATTTCAAGAAACATGGCAATAGAAGGCTTTGTAGATAAAGTGAAGCCTCGAGGAGTCAAGTTATAAATACCTAGAAATGAGCAAAAGGATGATAATGGACAGTCCTTATGAGGATCATGAAGTTGCACTCCTAGACATGGCACTCTTGCTGCTAGTTTTGGGGTCACTCAAAAGAAGACAGTCATAATGAGTTTGTGAAGAAAATCAGTCATGAATGATAATGAGTTCAAATGAATGTCAAAGGTATACATATGAAACAACAACCTCTTTGGTTAACCTTTTCATGCTCAAATCCAAGGCCCAAGGCCTGAACTAAATTAAAGGATAGCTCAAGTATCTTTTATTGTGTATTCTCTGGAGGTGATTGGTTCTTCAACGTCATTAATGTGAATTTTTTAATATGAATAATTAAGTTGTAGTATAAGATTTACAGCTTACCTGTACCATTTCACTTACAAAGCTCAAACCACTTGGTCCAATAATAGACCTAGCAAGTAAATACCCTGTAATAACCTACCAAGATTTTTAAAGCTTGGTCAAAACAAGGAAAACTAGTTGCAGATCACTAGATGAACACTCATAAATTGCTTATAAAATAAACTCAGCTACCACTAAAACAAACTATAGAGTCATGTCCTTTCAGTCCATAAGGATTTACATCTTGTAAAAGGCATAAGAGACTAACCGACTATCCAAACCTAGCAAAGGTAATTCCGCCAACTACTGCAGAGACAATCACCACCACTAAATCTGAAATGAGCCTGCACCACAAAATACATCATCTGTTACTAATCAAAGCAGTACTCAAAAAACCTAATATGGATGTAATCAACATGATCATGTTTTGTCTAAGGGTGACATGCTTTCCAATTGTTTGCTTAAAGGTTGTTTATTTTTTAGATAATATATTTATAATGTCCAATCCAAGCATCCAAGCATCCAGTCATGAGTTAGGAAATATAAAGATACGAACTAGATGTTTAATTACTTCAATATAAATTCATTCTTTAGAAACAACTAGAGGATAGATGGTATTCAATATAGATATAGGTATACTATTCTCATGCAATACTAGAGTTATAATAAAATAAACCTATAGTCTTAGAAAATGGTTAGATATGTTGATTCCAATTCACGAGAATAAACATTGAAGAATCTTCCAATAACAAATATGATCTAATAAAACAAATATTTTTAAAACGAACAGGGAGGGATAGGGCGACCAAAAGATAAACAATTTTAAGATGGCATCCTGGACTCATTTGATTCCAAACAAAAGGAACATAAAAATAATATACAATGATGGAGACGTCAAAATACTTATTATTTAGAGGTAAATAAGGGATTTATTTGATGACCTTCACACATTTGAAAAGTCTACAAAAGTGAAAGCAAGTCCAAAGATGGCTAGAGATAAGTCACCAAAGAAGCGGGACTACATAGTGGAAAGATTACAAATAAAGAGGTGAGACACCCAAAACACCAAAATCATCTGTAAAAAGAGGATCACGAACAATCTCAAGGAAAATAAAAATGGAGACACATAGAATGTCTTGATGACAGGTGTATATACAATTTCCACAACCTTTAATATGGAATTCATAACTTCAAATACCTCTCCAAGCCTTCTCATGGCTCCACTAAAACCACTAGACAAGGTGGAAAATATTGCATACCATATCTGGATGTCCATGAAATAAATCTATACAGGCAACAATATATATATATATATATATATATTGGTTTTGCATAATGTGATATGAATAATCACAAAAGACATTTCAACTTGTAAAAAAGTAACTTGTATCAGACATATTAAGATTTACAAAATAATTGTCATATTTCATAAATTTTAGCAGAATTCATAGAAGGGTTCTTAAGCCATTTTTTTCTATAGAACACTGCATTCTACACAGTAAGTAGCATAAGTAGCACACTAGAATGATTTGTGGGTGACTGGGTAAAATATCAACTGTAAAAACAAATGCTACATACCAGTATTACAGGTGCCCAAAGAAATATAATTGCCCCTATATTTCCTAGTACTGCAAAGGTTCACGATCCACTATTAGATGAGAATTGCTTGGTGACTACTAGAGATATTATAAGAAACATTTGAAACTTTCAATACCAGTACCATTTGGGAATAACTCATGCCACAGGTAATGAATATCTGTTATATTCATTATGTCCTTTGTTGGCTGTATAGGAAAAAGAAATTACACATTATTATACTTCCAAGTTATTAATAATGAGATTGAGATGAATTTTAAGTGCATAAGGTCAAATTGATCTACCCTAGGTAGAGATGTCAAAAGTGCATGTAACTGTATTAATTATGATTATTTCTCTAATAAATATACTCAATTTAGAATAAATTCTAGGGTTGCATTAGAAAATCTTTGTAAGATTTGATATATGGACCATGGACAAGACATTCCAAAGTGTTAATGGTGGATGTTCAAACTTTAGAAAACTTCTATCAATACCTATATGGTCATGAAACATATGGTATTTCACAACATAAAGGGACTATGGAGATAAAAAGTGGTTATATGGAAAACAATAGACTAGTTAGGGCAATCAGAAGGTCAAAAATCATAAAGGGTTCAAATTTAATGGGATGGATACTACAGTTGGTTTGGTTGTTCCACCAGTGGAGTTTGTTAATGTCTCAAGAAATGAGATATATAGTCGTGCTTATGATAGTTGGTTGACTGCTCCTCCTTTCACTAGTACAGCTAGATGGGGCATGTCACAGTTGCCCTAATTCTACAAGATATGGTGTGCAAACATATCATATTTGTTGTATTAATGTTTCTATGTATAAGGGTTTTGAAAAGTATGGTTGTTGTTTATCTATGTAGGCATCTAGGTTAGTCTATTAATGCTTTCCCTATCTCATTTTAATCCTACTATGCCTTATCTTGAATTCCATTTATTCTTGATCATACTTATTACTTCTCCCCACATGCAAAAAAGGACTTACGTTGAGCTTTGCAAACTATGTGATTATTATGAATTTTCTGTGAACATTCTAAGAATTTCATTGTTTTGGACATTTGAGATACATTTACATATTGATAGATATATCAAATATTTTTAGGTAGCATATTTGTTCCATAATTCTCAATATTCAACTAAAGCTCAAGAAGAGTATTTTATACATAAGAAACTCATCCAAAAACATATAAAGAAAAAAAACAAATTGGAAAAATGTGTGAAATCTCACCCAGCAAGTCAAGTGCTTTATTGTCACTGCACAATACCCATCATCCAAAATACAAACAACATGGGCTACTTTGGATCAATCTGTTATAGTTTGACATAACAACAACTACTTTTAGTTGTTGCAGAAAACTTGGTTCACTTGGATTAATGTTGACCTCTTGCATCATTATTTATTAAAAAAAAAACAATTGTAAGCATTATTCTATCACCATCATTGCAATATGTTATAAACCCGAATGTAATGATGAATAGTGAATCAACATGCATTAAAAATGGGAATCGTAATTAATGATAAATACTTTGTGATTGTCAAAAATCATCAACATGTGATATTTTACAATAATATGAAGAAGAAAAATAGAACTATGTATATACAATATTGATATGAAAGAAAGCTTGCTTTAGTGTTTCTCTGGAAAGACCACATGCATATAAAATGGAGAAAGATGAAACTAAGTATATACAAGATGGATAGGAAAGAAAGAAAGCTTACTTAAGTGTTCCTCTGGAAACACTATTGTTACATGTATTTTATTGGTAACTAATGTTGCAACACATTCCATGCCTATGTATCCACCACCAATTACAACAGCCTCAACACCAGTGCATGAGGCCATAACATTAACAAGTTTGGTTGCATCATTTAAATTTCACAAATAGCATATATTTTTAGCATATGATCCATTTACTCCAAATTCCTCAAGCTTCAAAACCTAGATGAAAACATCAATTGACATGAGAACAACTTAATCAACTTAGCAATCAAGCTCATTACCTCATCATTCCCATTTGGGTGTCTTTGAAACCAATTAACATTCAAAACCTGCAACATCAACAATCATAATCAACAACTCAACCAATCAAAACCAAGCATAAGCTAAGTAAATTAACAACTCAGTCAATCAACTTTTTGATAGTCCAAAGACATGTTTGTATACCAAAACTATATGTAGTGCAAAACTATCAAACAATACAAATGAATCAAGTATAAACTAAGCAATCCTTTTGCTAAAGTCAAAGGCACAAGTGTATTACATACATAACCTTTGAACAAGCATTTTATAAGCATTTTCTTTAACTTAATAGACACAAACCTAGACATACATATATAATATATGCTTTGCTAACAGAGGGACCCAAATTGTCATACCAAATATTGTTGAAACACATATCTTGCAAGACCATAGTGTAATAGTTTAGGTGTAAAGCCAGATTCCACAACCTTTGCTAGCATACTCCCTACTTGTAATAAAATGGGAGCTTTGGATAGGGTATGTACATCCATCAAAGCATAACAGAAGGTGGATTTCTGTCAGATATTATGGTTGGAGATGCTCTGGTAGATATGCATGCAAAATGTGGAAGCACAGGAAAGGCGTGTGAACTGTTTGAAAGAATGCCTCAAAGAGATGTCATCTCATGGAATGCAATGATTGTAGGTTTTGTAGAAAATTGTTTGTTGAAAAGGCTTTTGAAACTTTCAAACAAATGCAATTGGAACGTATAAAGCCAATTTTTTTGCCAAAATCCTCCCTACCTGTGCCAAAATGGGAGCTTTGGGATGGGCTATGAACATACACCAAAGCATAATGGTAGGGGAATTTTTGTCAAATGTTATAGTTGGATATGCTCTAGTAGACATATTTGCAAGATGTGGAAACACAAAACACCTAAATTGTTTGACAAAATGCCTCAAAGAAATGTCATCTCATGGAATGAAATCCATGGGAGGCACCAATTATTATATCATAGTTACCAAACTCAAATTTAATATAGACATTGGGCTCAACCTCAAACTCAACATTGAAACTCAACACTAACTCAAAAATTTGAAAAAATCATGATGTATAGAGATTTTTTAAGGTACATATTTTCCTATGTGTTCCTCCCTAAATCAATTTTAAAAATTATAAAAACCTAATCAATTGCAAGCTAATTTGAGTACAGAATGCCTGAAAGAGATGCCATCTCATGGAATACGATGATTGCGGGATATGCACAAAATGGATTTGCTGAAAAGGCTTTAGAAACTTTCAAGCAAATGCAATTAGCAGGTGTAAAGCCAAATTCCACGACCTATGCCAGCATCCTCCTTGCCTATACCAAAATGGGAGCTTTGGAGCAAGGTATGAACATCCATCAGAGTATAATAGATGGCGGATTTTTTTCAGATATTATGGTTGAAAATGCTTTGTTGGACATGTATGAAAAATGTGGAAACGTACACAAGGCATGTGAACTCTTTGATGAAATTCCTCAAAGAGATGTCATCTCATGGAATGCAATAATTGCAGGATATGCACAAAATGGATTTTGCAAGGATGCTCTCAAAATATTTGAATTAATGAAGCACTCTGAAACATATCCTAACATTGTAAGATTTGTTTGTATTATTAGAGTATCGATGGGATTGAGCTTTTTGTCCCGCCAAAATTTACTTCTCCCGTCGATGAATTATGTGCCTAAGTTTTATCAAAGTATTGGAGGGATTGAGCTTTTTGTCCCACTGAAATTTACTTCTCTCGCCGATGAATTATGTGCCTAAGTATTATTGGAGTATCAGAGGAATTGAGCTTTTTGTCCCGCCGATATTCGTTTCTCCCTTCGATATAATCTTCAATCATGTGCTCTTTTGTATTTTGCCATATTGGAGAGACCACATAATGATTCCCACTGATGTGCCCATGTTTCTTCGATGTAGTCTTGCTTGATATCTTTTGCCACACTAGTTGTTAGGGTTTATGTTTTATCTTCTTGCAGGATGCGAGCAAGCCATTTTCACATCTTGCAAACATTTCTTAGCCTCTAGAATAGGACATAAGAGTAATGTAGCTAATGTTCAATTTGTCCAGTCTTTCTTAATAAACACATAGGATAAAAAATAAATTCTAGAATAGGACATAAGAGTAATGTAGCTAATGTTCAATTTCAATGCTTTGGAAGTTATACAAATAGCATCAACATATTTCGATAACATCAACCGAAACTAAATTTCTTTGAATCCTTGCTAGCCACACAAATGTCCAACACTGCATAACCAAGAAAGTACTTGTGAGATTTGTGGTATTTCTCAAGCAACGAAACCAATCGTGTGTCCTTTACTCGATCATCCAAAACCTGAAAATGAGAGATTGGGGGTTTGTGTTAAGTCGAACAATAGAACATGGTTTTTACAAAAATTAATGATGTAAATTTTTTTCATTTTGTGACTCAATTATTAATGTTTGAAAATGCTAACAAGGCTCGCTTGGTAAATCCTTTGAGTACATAATCACCAATCTGGATACTCACAAGTTAGCAACTTGAGTATGTTGGAGCTTAAAGAAAAAATCTATAATACAATTTGTCCATAGTCTACAATGATTGTCCTGATATTTAACATAATAATAATTAATGATATCAAATTTATTCATTTTGCATATCAATTATTCATGTCTGAAAATCCTAATGAGGCTAACTTGGTAAATCTTCTGAGTACCTTATCACCAATGTCAAATTTCCTTTATTGACAACTTGTGTATATTAGAGCTCCGAGAATAGATCTATACTATAATTTTGGAATTTCTTCCTCAATCTATAATAGTATTGAGTCTTGACCATTCCAATATTAAATGCAAAAACCTTTTGTACCCTTGATTTTTCAGAATTATTCTTCTTATTGGAATCACTCTTGATGAGGACTCAACAGAAAAGTCTGCCATGTGTCCTTCGAGAGTAAAGTTGTTTGGCTTCATGTGTTTTCCATTTAACATGTTTCCCCCAAGAGAGCCAATTGCTTGTTGTAAAGGCACAACTTCTATGCCACAACTGATTCCTAATTTTTGCCACTTTGTAACAGTAGTTGGAAATGAATCTGAAGAACTGACTGGTCTCATAAGTATTTGAAAATGTTAAGGCCAACTTTTAAGAAAGTTCTTTATTTTCATAACTTAGCCTACAAATATTAACACCTCTTATCTTGTATAGTGTACCTGGTCTCTTGATTCAAAACCTCTGCTAGTATTGTTTATGGAGGAAAGACCAAAAATTATTTTTCTATCATGCTCTATTTATAATGAAATAAAATGTTTTTCCTACATTTTATAATAATTCTACAAAACTTGAAATTTGAAATCCCTATTGGCATTGTTCATGAAGAAAAGGACAATATTTACGATACTATTAAGTCCCTTATATAAAGAAAACAACCATGGCCTGCTAAAACTTCTGGAGACAAGCCAAGGGATTCATATATTAGAAGCAGCCAAACATTCATATATTAGAAGCAGCCAAACATTCAAAACATACACAATAGTCTAAAGCAAACATGCCAGTGCAGTGTTTCACATAATGTAATTGGCAATGGAAGTATTGCAGACCTCTATATACAATTTCTTGATTTGGGGGCCTTTGTGTTCATCCATACCCTGTTGTACAGAAAAACAAACATGAAAAGGAAGTCAGTGATCCAAATCAAGAGCAACAAATATTGAAAAATACTGTACACTTCAATTTCACTTTAGTACTGATCTCATGACGAATACAAATGGAGAAGATGCAGCACCTCAACATACTGATCATAAAGATTGAAAATTGCATCCTCTGTTGCATTATCCCACTTATAACTTCCATTTGGTTTGCCTTTCTCTCCAGTGCATAATGCTCCTTGAAAATCATCCATTAAATGTTCATTTTTCCCACCATCCTAATATCAAATTATGAAAACAAGTTATGGACTCTTGGTTCTATTTGCATGTATTCAATGCAAATTCAAATATCCTATTATATTAGCTATAGTAACCATTTAAACACCTCACCAAAAGAAATACATTTAAAACTACTCTTGCAATTAAGAAGAACTATGCATTTTCTATAAATAACAAAATCAAAATAAGTACTATTAAATCACATGTGCTTGCAAAGAAGAAACCTGCATTTGGACCATTTTAGTTACTTCTCTTTCGATATCTTGAATTCTACCTCCTTTCTCTTGTTTGGCTCAAATTCCAAACTCAACCATTTCCTTCAAGTTCCTCTGCATAGTCAAGAAATTAATAATTTACATTATTTATCTCCACAGTAGCCATATTTGAAGTAAGCAAAATACAAGACGTAATGAATGCTATGGAGGAAAATCTGCAAGGACTTTTGTATCCTGTTAAAAGTGATAAATTCAAATGTGTTTATTATTTTCATTAAATTTTAGTTTAAGGCTATTATGAACAATGTTTTGGTGGACTTTTCAAAACACTCTTCATTTATTGATGAAATTGAAAGAAAAGGAAATCGGTCTCACTTTTCAACAATTGAGTTTGACTATTACTCATTTCCAGAAGAGCATGGGCCATAGCCTCATAGGTATGAAAAGCAGGGAATGAAGGAGCATATGAAGAGGAAAGAAGGGAAAAGTAGACAGTGCCAAGGAGTATGTGAATGAAAACGGGAAAAAGGACAGTAGTAAATTAAATCTAAATAGCTGCTCAAAGAGAGTGATTCACAAAAGAGTCCCAAACATGTTCAAAGTGGCTTTTAAATATTGAAGTTGTGAATAGAGGTACCAAAACCCATACAAAAAAAGACAATCATAGATAATGGATTTCTCAAATCTTCTACAGTGCTACACATTCTAGCAGGTAAAAATGATAGTCTCTAAGCAAAGGAAGAAGTGGCAACAAATGAAAAAGATTGAAATATGCTAGCCAATTTTTTTGAGAGATTTACACAACATAAACCATCACTAGCCAACTTGATTAGCATTAGCTCCAAATTGAAAAGACCTCAACACCAAGAATGCACACTCAATCCCAAGGAAGGAGAGGTGTTGTCATATGGCAGAGTAATTACAAAACTATAACATGAATTGAAGCAAACTCAACGTCAAGGATGTGCACTCAAGATCCCACTGAGGGCGAGGTGCTAACATATGACGGAGTGATTAATTGAAAAACTGAAACTAATAGGCGGATAACTAGCCATGAAACTACAACAATCTAATTCATCCACTGCGGCGGGCATCCACTCGAGAGTGGGGATTCACCACTTTGAAAGTGGGTACCAAGAGAGATACAATCAATTATCCACACTGGCAGTAGACCATCCAGGGGTACTTAATGTGAGAAGAAAGAAGAATTAATTGCAGCGATTAGGACTGGAACAGTACTACTGTTTACAATCTTACAAATAAGGAATAAAGCTGCAAATTACATATGAATTTCAATAAATTCAAAGCACATGAGTAATAGATGATCTCATACAAATAATTATCTCTCTAACTATTGATAATGAATCAAAAATCGGAACTTCTAAAGTCTGATACAAAAATTAGTAAACTGAAAATGTCAATCAGCAATTGTGAAAACCAATGAAGTATTCATAACTCACTCAATTCACCTCCAAATCGAATGTCGTCTTTTGCTGTGTCCTTTTAGAAGGTAGGCGAACATATTCTGATCATCAAATAGTAACAAAATTGCACATATATTTTTGGCATGAATTCCAAAGCCTCCAAGAATGGTACGACCCTCCTCAAGGGCAATTTTGTCATTAAAATCAGAACCTTCAAAAATTAAATCTCAAACTTTGCAACAAGGGGCGCCTTGGTTCAGCAAACACTCAACAAAAATACCCAGAATCAAAATAAATTTACTCTAGGAGATGCATTCAAATTTTCACTTTCAGCTGTATGTGAATCAGCGACTCAAAAACTAGAAATATCATCAAAACTTCTTCTGTTGAGCACAATCTGCTAGTTTGGATGAGAAGCAGTATAGACCAACTAGGTGTTGTATCTCAAACACGAAATTGGTTAATGACTAGGAGGTAGCATCCTCAAAGCAAGGTTTCATTTGTCATTCCGACAGCATAATAGTATGATAACATGAATGGATACCAATGCTAAAACAAAGCATTCATTTTATAGAAGAGTAGAAGACTCTTCAATTCCTCAAGAAAGGATGCCAACAGTCACATGAGACTCTTCAAATTTACAGAAACCTTCCAACTTCACAAAAAGGTGTCCACTTTACAAGGCAACATAAAATCTTTATTTTTAAATAATAACTTCTTCAAACAAGCGTCCACTTCATTTCTCAAGGCTTTTATCTTCATTAATAATTAAATCACCTTTATGATGGCGTACCCCTTCCAAGTCCCTCTTTTAGACACAACTTAAGTTGTTCTCCTAGGCCAAGGGGTCAACTGCAAATTATAACCTTAATGCCTTTATTCATCATAAAAAATCCTTTAGAAGTCAAACATGAATTGCAAATAATTGCTCAAACTGAAAATGATGTACTGAAAGCACACAAACTTCATACTGCCAAAATTAAAATTTACTATAAATAGTAAACTCTCTAAAATGCCAAAGAACCTCCGAACTTGGAAACCCTAATTTTACCTCAAGCGAGCCTACGGGCTTCCGGAATAGGCTGATGAGTGTTAGAACATATCACTGATGCACCACTCTTCTTGAGGGAAGATTGTCGATAGGGCTGAAGCCTCAAGTAAACCATGTCTCCCACTTCGAAAGATCTCTCAATACGTTGTTGATCAGCGTATAACTTCTACTGGTTTTGAGCTTGTTGCAGATTTTCCTTTAGAGATTTTAAGATATCTTGGCTCTGTTGTAACATATCCTTTTCCTGTGGAGCTCTACTATCACCATACACTAAATCAACAAAGTTAAGAGCATCATATCCATAAAGAGCCATAAAAGGAGACATCTTAATTGACATATGATAGGAAGAGTTATAACAATACTCTCCTAAATGAAGTCATTTAATCCAAGCTCTTTGTTGTCCTGAAACATAGTTTCTTAGGTAGCCTTCTAACCATTTGTTAACAATTTCTGATTGCCCATCTGTTTGTCAGTGATAACTAGTGCTTGGAGTAAGCACTGTCCCACTCAATCTAAAGATCTCTTGCCAAAAAACACTTCGGAACTTGTTGTCCCTATCACTGACAATAGTTTTAGGCAATCCATGCAAATGGAAGACCTCTCTAAAAATCAACTCAGCCACTTGAGCT
>VDFB02296983.1:0-18762 GCA_007258455.2 Sequoia sempervirens | reverse complement strand
ATTGTCGATAGGGCTGAAGCCTCAAGTAAACCATGTCTCCCACTTCGAAAGATCTCTCAATACGTTGTTGATCAGCGTATAACTTCTACTGGTTTTGAGCTTGTTGCAGATTTTCCTTTAGAGATTTTAAGATATCTTGGCTCTGTTGTAACATATCCTTTTCCTGTGGAGCTCTACTATCACCATACACTAAATCAACAAAGTTAAGAGCATCATATCCATAAAGAGCCATAAAAGGAGACATCTTAATTGACATATGATAGGAAGAGTTATAACAATACTCTCCTAAATGAAGTCATTTAATCCAAGCTCTTTGTTGTCCTGAAACATAGTTTCTTAGGTAGCCTTCTAACCATTTGTTAACAATTTCTGATTGCCCATCTGTTTGTCAGTGATAACTAGTGCTTGGAGTAAGCACTGTCCCACTCAATCTAAAGATCTCTTGCCAAAAAACACTTCGGAACTTGTTGTCCCTATCACTGACAATAGTTTTAGGCAATCCATGCAAATGGAAGACCTCTCTAAAAATCAACTCAGCCACTTGAGCTGCTGTAAATGAAGTGGTGACAAGAAAGAAATGAACAAATTTTGTTAGTCTATCAACCACAACAAAAATACAATCTCATCCCTGCACCTTGGGCAATCGCGTGATAAAATCCATTGCAATGCTTTCCCATTTCTAATTTGTAATTGGCAAGGGCTGTAACAGACCAGCAGGATAAGAGTGTTCATTTTTATTCTTTTGGCAAATAGAACACTCTCTTATATAGTTCATTATCTCATCCTTCATCCCTTTCCAAGCAAACCTTTCTCTAATTTGCTTGTAAGTCTTGAACATGCCTTGATGACCAGCATGGGGAACATCATGAAAAGACTGTAGAATCTTCTTTTTAAGCTTAGATTCATGCACTAAAAAGATTCTACCTTTATAGATAATTAACCCATCAACCAACTTATACCTTTCATCAACCAAATGACCTTCTAGCAAGCTGGTTGCAAACTGATTTTTAGCATAATCAGCAGCAATTAACTCTTTCCAATCTGCTGATAACTCACAAAGTGACTGCAAATGAGGCCTTCTTGAAAGAGCATCAACCACTATGTTATTTTTTCCTTTGACATACTCAATGTCAAAGTCATATGCCTGGAGCTTACTTACCCACTTCTGCTGCCTTTCATTCAAATCTTTTTGGCGCATAAAATGTTTAAGACTATTGTGGTCAGTCTTAACAACAAATCTACTTCCCACCAAATATTGACTGAATTTAGAGAAAGCATGCATGATGGCAAGCATCTCTTTGTCATAAATGGAGTAAGTTTTTTCTGCTCCTCTCAACTTCCGGCTTTCGAAGACAATGGGATGTTTGTCTTGCATTAGAACAGCTCCAACACCTTCACCTGAAGCATCACACTGTAATTCAAATGATTTTGTAAAATCCGGAAGAGCCAACACAGGACATGTACTCATGATTTGCTTAAATTTATCAAAAACTTCTTGTGCCATCTTGGTCCAAAGAAAAGCTCCTTTCTTTGTAAGATCTGTGAGAGGGGCTGCCTGATGAGAATATCCTTTCACAAATCTTCTATAGAATCTACATAACCCCAAAAATCCTCTCAAATGAGAAACATTTTTTGGAGTTGGCCAATCAAGAATGGCTCTTATCTTCTCAGGATCAACTTTCACACCCTTTGAACTGATAATGTGGCCAAGATATAAGAATTTTGTCATCCCGAACTCACACTTTGATTCTTTGGCGAACAAACATTCCGCCTCCAGAATACTAAGCACTTCTTCCAAATGCTTAAGGTGCTCTTCTCATGACTTACTGAAAATGAGAATGTCGTCGAAGAAGATGAACACAAACTTCCTCAACTGTTGTCTAAAAATCTTGTTCATACAAGATTGAAATGTTGTTGGAGCGTTTGTCAAACTGAAAGGCATGACAAGAAATTAAAAATGCCCAAAGTGACATCTGAATGTTGTTTTTTCTATGTCTGTCTCCCTCATTCTGATTTGATGGTAAACCGGACGAAGATCAATCTTTGAGAGAAACATAGCTCCATGGAGCTCATCAATAAGCTCGTCTATCCTAGGAATAGGATATCTATTCTTGATTGTCTTTTGATTCAATGCATGGTAGTCAACACACATACGCATTGTGCCATCTTTCTTTTTGACCAGCACCACTGCAGAAGCAAAAGGACTCTTGCTTGGTCTAATGAAACCGACCCCAATAGCTCCTTTTGATGAAGTTTCTTCACTCTCTACCCTTTGCCTTTGATAACGGTATGGTGTAGTCATGACGGGCTTTGCTCCTTCCAATTCAATTACATGCTCGGAACCTCTTTCAGGAGGTCTTCCAGGAGGTAGGCTTCCAAAGACTTTGATCTTCTTTGAAAGTAAGGCTTGAATATCAGGGTGATATTGCCTTTTCTCCTCCACTGGATCAGCTGGTAGAACCAAACATTCAGCAGCCCATTCAACCTGATCGTGATGGATCAGCCTTTCCATCCTCTTCAAAGACACAATTCGAGGGCCCCCATTTGACATCCCTCTTAGAACAACCTTCCTTCCATTTGACTGAAATTTAAACTCCATAGTTTGCAAATTCAATGTGATCTTACCAAGAGATCGCAGCCATTGTATGCCTAGCACAACATCAGTGTCTCCAATTCCCACCACATAAAAATCATCTTTAATCTCATAATTTCCCAATTGCATAGAGAGGTTAGGAATCTTCCTTGTGCAAGACATAGTAAAACCATCTGCAACCATAACCTTGAAACCATCAAATTCCTCAATCTTCAAACCTTTTTTAGCAACCAATCCTTCATCAATAAAATTATGAGTTGCTCCCGTGTCAATTAGAGCAACAATCCTTTGTGAATTAACTACTCCATGAACCCGAAAGGATTCATTTTTCTGAAAACTTGATAGTTGTGCGAAAGCACTACCATCTACCACCTATCAGGCTTCTCTTCTGGGGCTTCTTCACCTTCACTACTTGCTGATTCGTATTGCTGATCAGACGAATCAGATTCTGATCCAAAATCAGAATAGCCCTCCATTAGGTTTGCTTTGCCTCTTCCATAGCAACGGTGACCCTTAACCCAAGGTTCACGGCAAGTGTAGCAAACTCCATTTTTTCTAAGCTGTTCTTTGAGCTCTTCTGACAACCTTGGTGGAAACTTCTTTGGTAGATTTGAAGAATGTTTTTTATCCTTTTTATGGCTGAAAGGCTTCGAATGAAACTTAGGCCTTGGGGCTGCCAACTCCATGCTCCTTGCTTTCTTAATGGCTTCATCTAAAGTTGGTGGATCAAAGGCTTTGACCCATCCTTTCAAGGGCTCCATTAATCCTTCTGCAAAGAGTACCACAAGTCTTCTCTCAGTAATGTTAGGCACCATTACTGACAACCTTTGAAAATCAGCCACATAATTTTCTAAAGATCCTTGCTGTTTCAATTGTGCCAATTCTCTGAATCTCAACTCTGCATCCTCGCCAGACCCACACCTCGGGCCCCATTCAAAATGTAACCCCTAAATTTTTCTCCATTCGGTCTTTTGGCTTTGCCTTTTTGGTTTGTCTCTCTCGATCTGTTCCTTCCATTTGCTAGTGTACTTACCATTTGACCTGGATTTGAATTATGACTAAGTCTGAAGGGTTTTTCAATGAATTAGGGTTTATAATTTTCAGACTGCTTTGAGGTCAAGTCGATTGGATAATCAACTTCTGAACTTAGTTAATCGCCGCTAGAACACTCGTGTGGACTCCCTCCGCTTTCACCTAATTTCGTGGTCAACTCTTCTATTCTTTGCAAGCGTCAACAACCTAGGGTCTGTTCTCCTCAAGATTTCACGCTCGCATAACTTCATTACATTTGGTACTTTGAACTAATAATCGACCAAATTTTGAGCGGTGAACCATCACTCTATTTTAGCGGGCCCGGCCGGAGGTAATTTCCTGTGGTTTACATGTTGAATTTTCAAATGCATGTCCGATATCTTTTGTGGTTTTTCTCGACCTCAAGCAGTTGATACATGACATGTGCTGGACAACTTTCAGCGTTCAGCCTTCAAAGGCAAATATTAGGGTTTGCATGCAGACTTTCTCAGCGCATGTTGACATATTCTTTCTGGGTTTTCCAAGAGCTTCGCAACGGTGTAACATGCAAGTGGAACTGGTCACTTTTCTAAAACTTGCTATTTTTAGCTAGTGCTTGCATGTTGAAGATTTTTCTGGGTTTTTCTGGGTTTTTCAAGATTTTTCGGGCAGTGTGACATACAAAATCATCTAACAGCCAGTTGGTCACTTTTTCAACCACTTTCTATTTTTAGCAGGTTGGCATAGAGAAATTAGGGTTTCCTAAAATCAAGGGTGGAATAGGACAGTCAAGCAGAAGCAGCATCCAGCCACGATCTCCACATTTCTGGCATTCAACAGATGAAATTTGAAGACATTATAAGCAGTTGCTATTTTTAGTAAGTTGCTAAAAATAGCAGGTACAGATAGGCATCAGGTCCTGACAGCATGATCACACCATGAAGTTCAAAACAGGGCGAAAATCAATCTTTCTGGAGTCAGAAGTCAATTCAAAGCACAAAATTTGAGGAACCTTCTAAAAATAGAAACTCAGGGCAAATTGGGGTTAGCAGGAGAAAATCACCCTAAATCTGGCAAAGGGCATGAAATTTGAGAAAACTGATAAATTTTCAATTCCAGCATCAAAACTTGCTTTAAAAGGCCAAAGGCGGATAAAAACTGATAAATTTTCTACTAAGGCAAAGATGGAGACTCACGAGTCAAACATGGAGTTGACCCCTCCATAGGCGCCTAGGAGCTTGAAGAATAAAATTCCATCAAAATTAAAAGCTCACATGGTGAAATGCGCCCTTGAAGCCAAGGATGTTGGAGTGGAAAATTTGCCTAAGGCATGAAGATTTGAAGTCCAGCTGGTGAAATGCGCCCTTGAAGAAGAAGCATCAAAATTTCTCTAAGGCACCCAAAGTGGAAGTCGCACCTTCAAAATGCGCCTTGAGAAGACAAGATGAGCCTAAAATATACTAAGGCATGAAAATTGAAAGCTTCATGGGTCAAATGCACCCCACTTTGAAAATGACTCAAAATTTTACTAAGTGTTGAAATTTGATGCAGACCATGCTACTTGCGCTCTTGAGCTGGAAGGAAAGAAATTCTCTAAGTAGCAAGAATTTAAAGTCCAGGGGAGTATTTGCGCCCAAGGTCATGAAGGTGGCAAAATTAAAAGCTCCATGGTTAATATGCGCCCTCCATGGGTTAAGAATGGAAAAAGTTCTAAGTGTTATAAATTAAAAGCTCCATGGTTGATATGCGCCCCTGAAGTGAGATGGAGAACTTAAAATATTCTAAGTCACGAAATTAAAAGTTGCCCATGTGATTTGCGCCTAAGGTGTAAACTTGAAGGAGGACATGTCAATTGCGCCTAGTCTGGAGAGGGTGAAATTAAAAGTTTCTAAGGCGTGGAAATGAAAGCAGACATCCCTAAGTGCGCCCATCTTGCAAGAATTAAAAGCTTGACACATGAAATGCGCCCCAATTAAAAGCTTTGCCTGCCAAATGCGCCCAAAAGATAAGGTCAAATTGGAAGCTAGACCATGGATTTGCGCCTAAGAGCTTGGAGAACAAAATTTTATCAAGTGTTCAAAAATTAAAAGCTCCCCCTATGATTTGCGCCCCTGATCTTAGAGACTCGAAATTTTACTAAGTGCATAAATTGAAAGTTACTACTGTGATTTGCGCCCTAAACTCTAAGCTCCCCCTGGCAAATGCGCCTAAGCTTGAAGGAATTTTCTAAGTGTGTCAAAGACTTGAACCTCAAGGGTGGATTTGCGCCCAAGGCTATGAAGAGAAAAGAATGAAGTTTCTAAGGCGTGGAAGTTAGAGAACAACCTGAAACCTCATACCTCCATTTGCGCCCTTGAGCATTGAAGAGTAGAAATTTTCTAAGTGTCAACGAATTGAAAGTACAAGGCACTATATGCGCCCAGGGTGTAAGTTGGAAGGAGCTGGAAAATACACTATGGCGTGTAAATTAAAAGTTGAACCTCTCATCTGCGCCCAGCATGGAAAGGTGATTAAAAGTTCTAAGTGATGAAATTAAAAGCATGACCTGCCATTTGCGCCTTACTTCAAGAGGAGAATAATGAATTTTCCAAGGCGTGAAACTTAAAGTCCACCCTCTTGTACGCGCCTAAGGGTCAGAATTAAAAACACATACTCTCATATGCGCCCTTGTCTGGCATGCAAACTCAAAATGTGTTAAGTGTTGAAAATGAAACCTCCACATGCCATTTGTGCCCCACTTTGCCAGAACTTTGAAATTTTTCTAAGGCATGTAAACTAAAAGTTGAGAGGTCTAATTGCGCCCTTGAAAGAAGATGGAGTTTAAAAATAAAATAAAAAAAATTCTCAAACTTGAAGCATGACCCTTGATTTGCGCCCTAACTTGTGAGATCACTTGAAAAATTCGCCTAAGTTCTTGAAATTGGAAGATCCCTATGTTATATGAACCTGGATTTGGAGAGGCTTATATGCGCCCAAAGCTTTGAAATATTGGTAAGGCAACAACATTGGAAGTAGAAACCATCATATGCGCCTTGCTTTGAGAATTTAACTTGATAAATTTCTAAGTGGCTAGAAAGGGGTATTAATAAATATTAATGTTTAAAAAATTAATAATCTCCCCCTTTTTATGATATACATAAAATCACTGGTGATTTTCAAAACAATGCCAAATCCTCCAAAGTGTTTGCGACTGGAGACGAAAAACAAAAGCATGGAAAGAAATTCTCAAAATCCCCCAGGGCAAATCAATTCAAATCTTTGCCCAAGCTCCAGAAATAAAATCTAAAATCCCACCCCACCATTCAAAAGCACACCAAAGTCCTTAATTTGGACCCATGAAATTTTAAAATTTGGACGATTTTAATCGCGGGGAATTCATTTCGAAGTTATTACGGACGGAAAATAAATTGTGCCTAGCCATTTTAAAGTGCTGACATTGATTTTTCATGGATGCTGGTGAAATAAATTAAATGGCATTTAAATTAAATTTTATATTTTAAAATGCCATTTTAAAAGCGGTGAAATTATTTTAAACCGAAGTAAATCTTAAATGATTTTTTCTCGAAATTACTTCAGTAAGCTAGAAGTAACTGGCAGTCGGGAGGGAAAGTTCAAATTTAAAATGAGGAAAGAATCTCCCAGAATAGCAAATTGCTATGACGACTGTAAGAC
This sequence comes from Sequoia sempervirens, assembly GCA_007258455.2. NCBI lineage: Eukaryota > Viridiplantae > Streptophyta > Pinopsida > Cupressales > Cupressaceae > Sequoia > Sequoia sempervirens. Next base: position 11,486 of record VDFB02296983.1, on the reverse strand, counting down.
GGCTGGAATATTCTCTTTTAAATTTGGAAAATTGCTAAGTCATGATGGAGAGAATTAATGGCATTTGCTAAAATAAGCACCAACTTTCAATTATAAAAACCTCGAGGATTTTCATTTCTATTCTCAAAATTCGAAGCTGAGATTTGTGCTGAAGAGTTGAGAGTGATTGTTGAGCTAGGAAGTGTTGAATTCGATTTTCTCGAGATTTGGAGTTGCTGAGATTTAAAAAATTTCTGAAGTTGCGAAGTTGCTGAGACTCGAAGTAAAATCTGAAATATAAGCTGCCGAGGTTGAGAATTTTTCCAAGTTGCTGAAGGTAAGTATTTAAAATTGCTAAGATTTAATATTTTCAAAGTTGCTGAAAGTTGAAGTGTTTTTCAAAGTTGAGAGTTGCTGAAGGCTGAAATCGTTTGATTATCTCTCTAAATGTTGGAAGTCGAAATTGCTTGAGCTTGGAGTTGTTGAAGATTTAATTTTCTGAAGTTGCTAAATGTTTAGAATCAAATCAGAAGTAGAGACTGTTGAAACTTTCGAAGTTGCTGATTTATAACTTTCGAAGTTGCTGATTTATAACTTTCGAAGTGCTGATTTGAAATTGTTGAAACTTGATGATTTAAAACTTTAGAAGTTGTTGATTTATAACTTTCGAAGTTGTTGATTTAAAATTGTTGAAAGTTGCTGAAACTTGAAGCATTTTCCGAAGTTGGGATTGTTGGAGTTAATTTCTTCCTAAGAGCTGAAAATTCTTTTGGCTGCAAAATTGTTGAAGTTCGGAATTTTATATTTCGAAGTTTAAAGTTATTGAGGTTTGAAGTCGAAGTTTACTGCTGAAGCTATTAATTTATATTTATTTTTGCAGCCAACTCCATTCGCCAGCCATCTCTCGTAGTTTTTTATTTTCAAAAGTTTGAAGTGTAATGTTTGCTTCTCGTTTTGCAGATGGCTGAAGGACAAAAAGCTAATGTTGCTGGAACAAGCAAAGCTGGAGCTAAGGCTGGAAATAATGAAGCTATCAAAGAAAACGCCTCCAGGCAGGCGATCATCAAGAGCTTGAAGAAATCTTTCATTCCGGAGTCTAAGATCGTGTCAAAGTTCAGGAATGTGACTGATACCAACCTCGGGTCTTTCAACCTCGAGGCCTTCATGTGAAGGATATATGGGTAGGGTGGCAATCTTCCGATGGAAGTATCGCGCAACATTGTGAAGAGCGGATTATATGCAGCAGCCGGGTTCCAACCAGCAGTTTGATGTCCAGAGCTGATTATGGAGTGCGCAAACTTCTACAATTTAGATCATCGGACGATTGTTTCTCCGGATGGCACGTTGTTGGCCAACCTTGAACCTGATGCAATTGGCGAGGCATTCAAAATCCTGGCTACAGACAAGATGTTATACAAATCTAAGGAAAAGGCTGATAAGATGTATGCCACATCTTTCGAGAAATGCATGAAGAGAATCAACACCACCTGGATGAGAAAGCCAAAGCCTCCTGCCGCTAGGCTGCCAAAGCAAATAATTTCAGAGGAGTTGAAGCAGGAATACTGTGATATGATCATGTTGCTCAGTTGAGTTAACGGCAGCCCACAGTCATATGTGTTCGAACCATGGATGTTCTTTTACATCAGTGTGGTGTTCAAAGGGAAGGTGGAAGTAAATTGGGCTTAGATGATCAGCGACAACATTGATGAGTAGTTTCAGAATCTAAGGAGAACGAAAACGTTCTACATGAGTTCGTATGTCATCTACATGCTTGCTCGGATGACAAAATACAGGGGGTTGGCATACCAAGAGCCGATTGGGTGTGGTTTTAATCAGTTCAAGATTCATGAATCTTGTAGGCAGTTGCATCTCACTCGCACCGCTGACTTCAAGAGGGTGAATGACGCTTTCACAATGTACATCATGAGGACCCTTCAGCGAAGATTGCAACAAAGGATATTTGAAGAGGCGCAAATGTTGATAGAAGAGTATGGGTTTTGGTTCGTCCAATTCCCAAAGTTCACCTATTTAAGGCTGCCGAGGTACAGTTCATACGTCTACCGACTACCAAGGTACCCCACGAACAGGATGATAATGCTTGAGCTGTCTAGGCAACTGGTAGCCTACGACAAAATTATAAGAAGGAAGAAGGGAGGTTTACACTTTCCCATTGTTTTGGGAAACTCGCTCAAGGAGTGCCCTTCCTTGCAGGTAGCCAAGGGGCAGAAGATGAGTTGCGGTTCTATCAGTTAACTCTCCATACCAGTCGGCAGGATTTTGATCCTCGAGGAAAGATTGGAACAGTGCAGGGTGAGGAGTACAGGCACAGGGCTCACTTGGAAGATTTTTAGGCAAATGCTGGAGACGAAGCTGAGATTAGAAAAAGAATGTTTTCCAGGTTGCCTCTTAAATTAATCAGAGAATGTGAAGTGGTCCCAGTGCCGGATCAAGTTGAAGAGGATGCCAGGCTTATTCATCCAGATTATGAATCGATAAAGAACACATTGATCCCACCACCAGATTGGGCTGAGTCGGAGATTACAGACTTAGACACTTTGTCTATTCCCGTCTTGACTTTTACAAGGACTTGGGTAGAGGAGCATGTTCGTAGATTGAGAAGAAGATCAGTTGCCCTCTCATACAACCTCATGGGTGATAGAAGGCCACCGGTGTTGGCAAAGAGGAAGAAACAAATTGTCCATGCTGTGGAGCCACCACAGCTGGAAGAACCTATTCAGCCGGAACCTCAGGGATCGGAGGATACATCATCTACTCAGTTGGTGACCCATTCCTCCAGCGTGCGTGAGGTCTCGCTGTTTGCGGATCAGAGGGTTCGAATGAATGAAGCACCAGAAGTTGGAGAAGTTAACCAGCCAATGCCAAGAGAGTTGGACAGTCAGAGTGCTAATGTTCCTAAAGGTGCCAATCAGCCAAATGAAAGGGAAGAGACAGAAACAGATACCCACTTTGATTATGCGCTTGAGACAGCTTTCGAAGAGGAAGACGTCATAGAGTCAAGGGTTGGAGCTCACGAGGAGAGTAATCAACACATAGAGATAGTTGAGCCTCAACAGAATATTGCTCGGGAGGAGGTTCGTGAAGTGGAGGCAACTGAGGAGCAGCCCCTTATTGTTTACGACACTCAGCGTAATTGGCTCTCACATGCAATAAGGAGAGATCAAGACGATGATGCTGACCTGGCAATTGAAATGGAGGAGCTTCTAAATAGAACAAGTAAGTCACCGAAAAGGAAGAGGGCAAGGAAGTATTCGAAAATGGAGACTAATGAGGCCGGTTCGCGCACCCTCCATATTGCCGTTCCAAGGGAGGATCATGACTTAAGTGACACAATGCCAGAGAATTACACTGTCACCACAATTGAATTGGGACGTCCTTCTGGAGTGCAAGTGGTTGAGGAAGCTGAAAGTTCATTCCAGGCATTGAAGGACAGGCTGGTGAAAAAGGAGGGAAAGTATAAGAGATTAAAGAAAGAGCACAAGGCATTGGTCGGATATGTGCAACATCTAGCACGTCCAGTTGCTCAAGAGAACCCGACGGTAGAGCTTCCGCCTGAGCTGCCACGAGAATCAATCAGTGGACTCGAGGAAATGAAGAGAGCTATACGAGAGGGAGATAAATGGATAAGCGGAGTTCGCACTGAGGCAGAAAAATTTATAGCCGATCTTGTCTCCTCTTTTCAGAGTGCGTCTAGTATCCTCTCGCGCTTGGATGGTGTCGAGCAAGCTTGGGCTAACACCCATATTTTCCAGGACAAGACTATTCCTCGCCTTGCTGTTCCGATGCGTGTGCCCATGCAAACTTTGGTAAATGAGGGAGTGATCCAGGATGGGGACAGGTATGATTTTCTTGGGTGGCATTTAGCTGCATTCACTGGAAAGGGCTTCTTTGACATGACAGCTACAGAGTCTTCTAAAATCAAGAAGGCAATGAGGAATATTCACGAAGGCATCCTCAACACATTGGATGCATTGTTCGCCAAGAGGCTAGCTCCCGAGGAAGTAGAGGTGGATGGATTGAAGGCAAGGTTGCAGCCTTTCTTCTCCAAGATGCAGATGTTCTCTCAACTTGACTTTGAGAACATCTCTACGTTCTCCAGCAATTATTCAAAGCACACAGGAGTCTATTGAGACTTGGAGAAAGTCTTGTGATCGATGGGAGCAGATGGTGGGTATCCTTGAATATCAGCTCAATCTTACTCCGCGATTTATGAGGAGGAAGTTGATTCAGTGCTGGCCCGGTTCATAGCTTACGCGGTTAGAGAAAAGAGCAGTGGAAACACGGTCATGGACGAGAATCTTCTAGAAGGATAGTGGGCATTAATTGCCCATAGTGGTCAAGGAGGAATCTGCTATTTTTGGGATCATTAATGACGCCACTCCTCCACCTTCTGGCGGTTTTTAGGGTTAATCTTGTCTAGGGCTGAGGTGGCTCGATCTGAGCCCTCCATTGTAATTTGATCTGGACCATCCGTTGAGGTTGGCCAGCTATATAAAGGGGAGTCCCCTCATTTGTACACTAGTAGTTAGCAATCAGTTGATATCAGAGCAGAATAGAGAGTAGACATTTTTGGAGTTAGAATAGTTTTCATTGCATTATTTGAAGGAAAAGGGGAATTCTCCCTTTGAGAATTTTTGTAAGAGATTGTCACGAAGGCTAATCATAATAAAAGCATTTCATTGATGGTGAATTCAACTTTTGTTGTGAGTAGTTTGTGAGGTTTCTTCTTCCTTTGACTTCAAGTAGGATTTAATTTTCATGCTAATAGTTAGTTATGGGTGTTTACGTTTGATGTAAGTGAGCTTCTTTAGTCCATACCACTAACAATCTTACTGATGGTAAGCTTGTCCTGCGTGGTCAACTGGAATGCTTTATACTTAACTTCGATCAAGATTCATGTGTAGCTATGCATCGTTGTGATGGTACTTGCATCGTTGAATCGTGATTTGAACATCCTTTTTCTCCTTTGAAGATTGCACTAACCTTGTCGAAGCTGTCCAACAAGAGGCTAGACAACGTTTGGTCGAAGTTCATTGAAATTGAGCCTAACATCCCTTGCATTTAGGTTAGAATTTAGATCCTCTAAATCTCTGCAGCCATTCAATTCCGCATACTTTGGTTAGCTTTAGGAAACTCGCACTTCAAGGCTAAATCATTCACACGAAAATCCCCTTCAAAGCATATATCTGTTGTTTACTGCAAGTATTCTGAACAATTGTGTAAGTCCCCTCGTAAGAAAACACAAAATTCACATCAACCAACTGAGGGTATTCCAAGTATTTCAGAACCTTGGAGTTGAACGTGTGATCTTCTTGCAATCTTAGCATGGAATACTTTGATCAAGAGAGAATGGAGTAGCCCTCGGACAACTTCGTTCTGCTGATTGGTGCGGTCACAAAAATCACATCAACAATTCCTAGTATTTTGGGAGAAAAACTTTGGTATTGCTGCATTGAAATACAAAAATATTTTGAAATTGGGTCCTTCAGATTTTACATTGATTTACTTTGTTTCTAGCATTTGCAAGATAATAACCTAATATTCTACAATTTCAAGGCATTGTAAAAAACTCCACTGCAACGGTTATAGAAACAGTAACCAAAACTCTAGGCCCATGCTATACAAACAAAACCACAGTAACCACTGACCTTAACAAAAGCACAGTCACCCAGATTATAGAGGACTCCATCCACCCGAACTTGCATATAATGAGCCTTTGCCATCAAACTTATCTCCTCACTGTCATCCCTGAGTTTATCAAACCAATCAAACAATGGATGCCCACTTCAAAACAGTAAATGCATCAAAACAGAATGAGGAAACAATAGAGAGAGCTCACAAGGGGTGAGAAAAAGAATCATACCCATCATTGCCATTGGTTTTTCCCTCTTATTTTTTAGCAGAAGATGGTCAAAACAACATCATAAAAACTTAAATGAAGTGATCGCCACAAATGATTAGCATGACATTGAAAAGCATATACACTAAATGTCGAAACCCCTCTTAACCTTCCCATATTAAAACATTATTCTATTCATAAGAGAGGAGATAAGTAGCGGAGCCACTAAAGCTTGGAGGAAAAACTAATAGTGTCGTGGTAGCGCCAGGGCCATTTTCACTGCGTGTCGGCCTTGGGGATATGTGATCTGATAAGGTTGCGCTCCCACACAACTTAGCAACCTTGGACTTACCTGTGGAAGCACCATTTTCTTTAGCTACCTTTGGCTTACTGGCGGAAGTTCCATTTTCTTAAGCATTAATAGTGCCATTTTCTTTGAAAATGTTTGTCTTAGCAGTGGGAGTGCCATTTTCAATCGCACAACCATTGTGCGTTAAGCTATTTACAGGCATATAAATTTGTAGTAATCTTGATTAAAAGTCACTTTTAAGTAAAATTAGATCCTCTTCTTGGATTTTACCTCATAAAGAGACCTCCCATTGCCAAAAATGAAGTCTACAGTGCCTGCTATGGTGCAATTGAGAAAATAATGGTTGCCTTACTAGTCATAGAGAGTATCCTGGTGACCATAGAATCCACAGTTGAAAAATATGGCCCCATTTGCAAATATCCTTAGTTCCACTGCTTGTGTGAATCTAGCTTGTGGTGGAAACATTGTTGTGTTCTGCATCATAATAATCCATGCTCACAATCAGAAACCAAATATAAGCCATGCCTACATACATAAATCAAATATAACGGATGCCCACATTCATAAATCAAATATAAGGGATGCCCAGATTCACAATTTATGTACATTGAATCACCTATTTTCATATATCAAATCTCCTGCAATTTAAAGTTTTCAATCATAAAAAGAAAAACTTTGCAAGAAATAAAAAAGGAGCACCTGAAAAGAAATTTCAGCTGCAACAAAGTCATCAGAAGTCATAGCAACTGAAGCAAAAATTCTGCATCCATTTTGAAGATGGAGGCCAAGTTCAAAATGATTAGCGAAGAAACAGTTATATTATTTTGACCTCAACCATAAAACGGTTACAGAAGAAATAGTTACGAGGGAAACAAATGCTGTAATGTCCCCTTCTCAATTGTGATCATCTCACTTGATCCTATTCCAGAGACCCGTAGGCTACTCGGAGAGTGAAAATTAGGGTTTCCTGTTTTTGAGGAGGTTGTTACTTGAAGTTTGGAGATTGGATTGCAGATTCTTTCTGGGTTTTCAGAGAGCTTCGCAGTGGTATAGCTTGCATTGTGATCTGAGCACCTTCATGAATTTACTATTTTTAGTAAATTCTATTTCTGGTAGTGGTCTTGTGGATTTCAGTGCAGTTGGCTCTCTTCTTCAACCAGTTCAGTTGGTAATTTGATTTTTGGCCTTTGGATGCTTTTTCTGGAGAGATAAGTTGATTTAAATAATGTTATATTTTAATGTTGACCCCTTGGCCTAGCTTCATCACTTTAAGTTGTTTTAAAAGGGGGACTTCAAGGGTGAATGCCTCATCAGAAGGTTATTAAATATTTCCAAGGCCAAAAATATGTGATGCTTAAGGGGGACGCCAACTTCAAGGAGCTTAATATTTTATTAAAAAATCAAATATTGCCTTGGGAAGAGGGACGCCATTCTTGGAGGGAAAATGAAGTCAATTCAAAATTGAAAAAAGGGCGCACTTTCTAGAAGCTTCTAGAGATGCTTTGCTAAGTCTATAAAAGAAGGCCTTCTCTCTTCAGTCATCATCTTTTGTCTACCATACTGTTATGCTGCTGGATTGTCTTCAGGCACTCGCTTCGAGGAAAGCACACCTCCTAGCAATGGCTCAGCTTCTTGCTTGAAATATAGCAACTAGTTGAGAGTTAGATTGTAGTTGAGTGAATTTTGTAGTGAGATTTTGCATTGTAGTGTTTTTCTTGCATTTGTAAATCAGTTTTAGGCATGTTAGTGAAGTTTTCCAAGTTGCTAGTTCATGTAGCTGATTGCAAGTTTTCTTCATATATTCAAAAATAAAAATAATCTCATTCTGGGTATTGTCTCATTGTGTCTCATTGATAGGGGCGCCCCTTTTGTCTAACTTGCAGATTTTATTATCAAACATTGAATTTTATAGCAGCAAGTCGCCCTCCTTGAAGGGCTGTACCATTTGGAGCTCATTGGGATTTATGCAAAAAATAAAAGAAGCTGGTATTGGGTGGTTTTAGAGTCATGTCTTGGGCGCCATCATCTAGGAAGAGTACTGCATTCAGTGTTAAATGTTTTGGGTGAGTATAGAGTGATTTGTGAGCATTTTAGTGCATTCTAGGGTTGCTAGTTGTCATATTTTAGTTGCTGTTCTGACATATCAGAATTAAGAAAAATTGTCCTTTGGGCTGGGATTGAGCATTGGAAGTCACATTTGGTATTTGGAAGACATACTATACAGTTGCACCTTGATAATCTCTCTAATACAGCGTGCTTGCAGAATCTTACTATCATTGTAAGGCTGTTCAGTAATACTGCCAGCCATTTTATTTATCTTGCTAAGTCATTGTAATTTATTAGTTGCAACCTAGGGAACCTCTAACCATATGCTCGCCATCCCTGGCACATTCTTGGTTAGAGTTACTTTCTGACAGCAGTTCATAGGGATCCTCTAACCATATGCTCGCCATCTCTTGGCGCATTCTTGGTTAGAGTTACTTTCAGTTAGCTGTGCATAAGATCCTCTGACCATATGCTCGTCTATCTTAGATGCATTCTTGGTTAGAGTTCCTTTCCAGTTCTGCATTGTAACAGATTATAATGTCCCCATTTTTAGCACTACACCTTTCAGTGATTGATGGCCTATCCCCAGTGAGCGTCGGCTAGCGTAAGCTCGAATCGGTTTCCAAACTTCTTAGAGGATGTTTTCGTCTTTTGCTTAGTCTCAGATTTGGAATTGTTGATTTTGGATTGCATTCTTTTGGGTTTTAGAGAGCTTCAATGGTGGTTTCGGTTCGGCATTCAAAGCAATTACATGGATTTACTATTTTTAGTAAATTCTATTTTTAGCAGTTGACTTGTTGACTCCTAATCAGTAGGCTTCACTATGGCAGTCTGTTCAGACGGTATGGTTGAATTTGGCTTCTGATGCATTTCCATGGTGATATAAGATATTTTATATTATAATGTTATAATTTAACATTATAATTCCTTGTTCTAGCATCATGAATTAATATTGTCTTTAAAAGGGGGACATTGAAGGGTATTTTCACATGGAGGAAATATTTTAATATTTCTAAAGGCCAAATTTTAGCTAGAGGATTTGGATGCCAACTTTGAGGGAGATATTATTTTATTAAAAGATTTATTTTTTGCTCTTAAAAAGGGACGCCACTCTTGGAGGGAAAATGAAGTCAAATTCAAATTGGAAAAAGGGCGCACTTTCTAGAAGCATCTAGAGATTCACTACTAAGTCTATAAAAGAAGGCCTTCTCTCTTCATTTTAGCATCTTATGACTTGAGTAATGTTATGCTGCCGAAATGGTATTGGGATTGCTTCGAGGAATGAATGCCTCCTAGCCTTGGCTCGACTTCTTGCTTGAAAGATAGCAACTAGTGGAGAGTTAGTTTGTAGTTGAGTGGATTTTGTAGTGAGATTTTTGCATTGTAGTAGTTATTTTGCATTTGTAGTTCAATTTCTAGCATGTTAATGAAGTTCCGGAGTTGCTTTAGTATAGCTGCATGTTGTATTTGCTCATAAGTCAAAAAATAAAAATATATTCGTTCTGGGTATTGGCTAGAACCATTTCTATGCCCTAGGCGCCCATTTGTGCAAATTTTGGTGATTTATAATGAAGAATCTGATTTTATCTTGTTGGTAGAACATTTCTAGAGGCTGTACCATTCTGTTCCGCCTGGCAAGTGTTTAGAAAAAAAATACTTCAATTTGTCAGCTGTTTCTTTGTCTAGTCTTCATTGTCATCATCCTAGCATTCGTTTGCATCAAGTCTCATGTCATTCTGACAAGTATTGAGTGAGTTGTGAGCATTTTAGTGGCTTTTAGGGTTGCTGGTTTTGCATTTAAAAGTGCAGATCTGATTTGATCAGAATCTTAAATCTGGTTTTTGAGAGAAGAAATCAGCTTGGTATTTCCATTAAGCAAGGAGAATTCTATATCTAAATGCTCGTTGAATTGTTCTAACTCTATGCTCTTGGCAGGCGAATTCTCTATCATATTGTAAGCTGACAGTAGTACTGGTAGCAGTTCTTAATCTTGCTTAATTATCTGATTAGTAATGCTCATCTTTACATTTTGTAATTGCCTTGTAATATCTTACTCCTTCGCCCTATGGTAGCTCCTTTCCCATTCCGGGTTAAAAAGCACATTCTGGGTGTCGAGTTACTTTCTGCATTCTAGCTTATTTCCTTTAACCGCATTGTAATTCATAGCATCTCCGTCATATGGTAGCTCCCATTCCATCTCGGTTTGGAAAGCACATTCTTGACGTAGAGTTATTTCAGCTTATTAGTGATAGGGATCCTCTGACCATATGATTGTCCTTCGTGGGCACATTCTTGGTTAGAGTTTTTGCATAAGCATTTCAATTCAGATCCTCTGACCAATGCTCACACCTTGCCCACATCGGGATCTTGGTGTACATTCTGGTTAGAGTTGTTTCAGCATCGTTTTGGTTTAGAGCTAACCTTAACGGGTGCGTATTGTTTGTAACTTGCAATTGAAAAAGTTGAAAAAATTTGGCTTGGAATATTTCACTAACTCAAGCCATAAGGATTTCCGGCTTGATCTGAAGTTCAAAAAGGTGATTTCCACTGATCGCGGAGTGTTTTAGCCAATTTTAACTCAAAAGCTCTTGACTTTAGTCAACAACTTGACCCTTGACTTCTTTTAGGCGTCCCTTTTGGTTTTTTGCAAGTTTTTAAATATTTACTCTCCTGAAAGCCCTCTGTTTGATCTTGAATCTAGCGTTATTTGTTGATCCTGAGATGTTGCTAACACATTCACTACGGAGCTGGATCCATACTGAAAAGAAGTGCCTGAGAGACATGATGATGAAAAGCTGAGTTTAGGGTTTCAAAAGAAAGGGCGCCTTTTCAAAGAAAAGGCTCTTTTGCTAATGCCTTGGTGAATTTTCAAACTTAGTTCTTCAGCCTTTTGAAATGACCTCTTGTGCTTTGATTTGGATTTCTCATTGATCGGAGAGTCAGATGATTTTGCTTGATATCTCATCAGGTACCCAGCTCTGTTCTGCCAAAGATGACTGACTTCAGAAAACCTGGATCTCATTTTAGGGTTCCTTTATTTAAGGGCGCCCCTCCGAGAAAAGGGTTTGCCTTTTAGCAAGATTATTTCCATCTGAAAAGTTGCCTAGTTTGATCCTGATTATTAGTTGACTGCCCTGTCAGATGTTGGTGCTTGCAGTTGCCTTGTTGAGATCTATCTACACTGAGAAGATTGTTATGGGAGGCATTTGGTCTTTTGTCAGCATCTTGAGGTCAGAAAAGAAGGGCACCTTTCTTTTGGAAAGGCTCTTTTTCTCTTAGAACTTCGCCGTTAAC
>VDFB02296982.1:0-13192 GCA_007258455.2 Sequoia sempervirens | reverse complement strand
AATGCCACACTTTCTCAGAGGAAGGAGCCGATGAAATTCAAGAAGATGAGGTAGTAGCCCCTATATGGTCTCATGGAGGATGATAATGGGTGCTGCCACATTAATGGGTTACAAGTTTTGGGACATCCTAATTTTTTCCTAAGATCACATATTTTTAGAAAATATGATGATTTAATCCTTTAAAAGTTCCATTTACATGATTTTAATTAAAGAGGGCTTGATCAAACCCAGTTAGATCAAACCCCCTTGGATAGAACCTCGTTAGTTTTAAACCATATCTATAATGGAGTATCATCTACACCTATCAAAATGCTTATAAAGAAACCACTTTGATTGTACCTTTTCGGTGATCCAATGAATTCATTTAGAATTATGTTTTGTATGTACTTATCCCTTATTATAAGATTCCCAAAAGTATAATTTTAAATATATTTAATTTAATTATTATATTTATTTTTATTTCTTGTGAATGTAGGTTTTTTAATGAACATCAAGTTCTTTGTTTCACACATACGAAAAAATAAGAAAATAGAGAAAAAAATTCTAAAAAATACATGTGCACTAGGTATTGATGTCCTTATTCCAACAAAAAAAAGTTAATTCAAATGCATACAAAAGGGCTATATGGGCCCAAAGTACACCATCACAAAATTATAATTACCCTAACTTGGAAAATTAATTAAAAAAATAGGTAACAAAAAATTATAAAAAAATATCCATGCACTAGTTATTGGTGTGACACATCTATATTTTAAAAAATTAGAATTGTATCCTTTCTATAAAAGAAGTTATCCGGTTTGAAGTAAACATGAATTTTTAAAAATGTTTTTTAGTAGAAAAAATAAGTTATTAAAATTTACATAAAAGGATTCACAATTTTTTTTAAAATATAATTAGAATCTACACACAAAATCTCACAAATCACTAGTTTGATTCATCCTCAAATTCTTAATGGTTAAGCTATTGTAGGTGTAAGAAAGTGAAGATATGGTAAGAAATGGTGATTTCAATGTCAATTTTGGCCAAACAGTGTAACCCATTATTGTGGGATCACCCTAATTCTATACATACTAATGAGTTTAAGGACTTTTGAATTAAAATTAAAATGAAGCAATTTGATGAAAGGTTGAAAATCAATCTTATTAGAGCTGATGAGTCAAAGCAAGCTGAGATCTAGGCTCAAACATTTGTAGAGTTAAATGTTGATAGCATTAATGTCACCCCCCAGGAGGTGGGAGAGATGGTATTAAAAAGTGATGTGCTAATTATACTAGTGATGTGCTAATTATACAGGATGACCCCATGTTGGTATCAGAGTTTGATTCAAAGGAAGGTGTCTCAGGATTAGGGTATAGCCCTACTACTCAAACACTTGCTCTATGGACAAAACAAAAAAGTAAAAGGAAGCCTCAACTTTTGGATGTAGTGAAGGAAATGAGGGGGCTAGCTATGGTTAGAACAATGAGGGATACAACTCCTACATAAGTTTCCACTATGACCATGCATTTTTCAATGCTCACCAAGGATGTAGTTGAAAATATGGAGAGAAAGATTAATTAGTATGAGAAGAGATTGAAATTATTGAATGATGAGGTGAACAAGTTATTTATTGAAAATGTAAAGTTGAAACAATAGTTGTAGCAGGCCGTCACAATGAGAGGAGATGAATTAATTGTCTATCACCCACCTATCCATACAGAGGAGCTACAGATACAAAAAATGAGAGAAGAAATTGATAAGCTGAAGAAAGATAACATGGACGATGTCAAGCATGATATCACATAGACTCTAAAACTGATATTAGAGTATAGAGTTGGGATACTAAAGGAGAAGATAAATGGAGTAAATGAAAACTTCAGCAATCTAATTAAAGCTTTGGAACAAAAAAATACTAACTCCCCCATCCTTAAAGAGCTTCAAAATAGATGGCAACCTACCTTCCACATACTAACTACTCTATGTAAGGCCACACATAGGGATACAAAGGACCCATCAAGGCTCAAACCTACACATGAAATGGTGAAAGGTGTGATTGATGAGTATAAGTATTTGATGGATATATGGAAGAAATTGGAAAGTATAAGGAGTGCATTTGATTCTATCAAATACCTCTTTAGCCCATCAATCCTCAAAGATGACAATCAGTTGAAAGGTATAGATGAATGGAGAGAAGAATTTGATCAAACGATTCCTAAGTTCCTGACACATATATAGGATGATGGGGAGATCAATATCAAGGTATTTATAGGATCATCATGGAAAAAATAGGCCCTTAACTGGCAAAAAATTCAAAAAAATTAGAGTTAGGCAACTTGACGTAAAAATTTGAATAAGTTATCTATATTATTTAAAAAATATGTATGACTAGAATCTATACAAAATTGAATGTATTTTGTAAACTATTAGGTTTATTTAAAAAAATAAATTCTATTTGGTGAAAATTTGAAATTTCAATGTAGTAGTACTTAAATTGTAGGGAAAATTAAGAAGCAGTGTTTTCCCCGACCACCCTAAATTCACAATAAAATGATAATATTTTTACAAGATTTTAAGATATAAGTAGAGTCATGTCCCAATGTGATGCATATTTTTGTAAATTTTTTTCCAAGTAAATAATTAATTATGAATTTTTATTACAACTTTTCAAAAATATTAAAACTTGTATGTCTAACCACCTTAACTTGGTGAAACTTCATGAAATTATTATTTTTAATCCTATATTATGTGAAGCATAAAAATTTGACACATGTTTCATATTCAAACAATGTGATATCATTTGAAAGCTATAGATGCTATTCAATTAGCCTATCAATTAGGACTTTAGTCATAATTCAAATTGAAAATGAATAATAATTATTTATTAAATTCAAAGTAAAGCATAATTTATCTTGGTGGAAAACTAAGAAAAAACCATTTTCATTTCATTAATTTTGGGTGAAATAATGTTCATTAGCCACATAACCTACACATACCCATCATATTGCCACTTTTTTGCCCATCATGATCTTGCACATACCCCTTAACATGTTCCATACTTTTCTCGATGGGTTTTTCATGTTGGACAATGGATATACAAAGTTCATGGTGGATGTTAGAAATATCCTAGATAATAGATTGAAGAGTCATCTTAAAAACTTCGTAGTTGTACAGGAATTCAAATGGCCAAGCAACTTGACAATTAATAAGTGTCAGGAAAAATATTTCGGCTCTGATGAAGATTGATTCTATACATAATTAAGAGAAAGTATCATACAATAAAATCTATGAACAAGTCTTAGATGACTATGGGCTTTTACTCGAAGATTAACAGATTGATACACATGTTATGATTAGTTTTCTTTAGTTATGTTTCATTTCAAAATTATGTTTTGGTATCAAAAGAGATGTTGTTTGGTCTAAAGCTTGTTGCTCTTGTATATATAAGAGAGACCAAGACCAAAAGAAATCATCAGATATAGGAGAAAGAAATAAGTGAATAGGGATAGATAGATAACACAAGGCTTTCATAATGCTTACATTTCACAAGACCATGTTGCAAGCACAATTTTGAAGAAGTTAATGAAAGATCTTTGATTGTGTGGCGTCATATTGGTATCAAATTTTTGTTGAATTAATTGAAAATTATTATCAGGTTGTCTCCAAGGTTGAAATTTCCTTATTATTTAAATTGGTGTATCAAGGATATTTTCAATTTATCAAGGCACATTTACTGCTCTTGTGTGGTTCATTTAACTGGCTCCTTCAAGGAAGGATTAAATTATTTTAATTAATCACAGTAACTTGGAAAAGGTCATTTGGATCAATAAGAAAAACTTGGTAATTGCATTCTTGCATGTCTATACAAGTTATAAACCAATATTAGTGTGCCAAACAATTAGAGTTATTGCCAAATACAAGCTGCCCATCTTAGAATTTCATGTGACTCCATATACCCAACAAGGCACTGGTCTAATACATTTCATCATTTAGTTTTGTCAAATTTATTTTTTCAAAACCTTACATCTATTAACCAAACATATTAATAAACTTGACCTTGATATTTCTTATACAATTTATACCAAATTAGGCTTGCATCTATCCATTTCCAATTGCCATTGTGGATAGATTGCACAAGTAGGAAACATATAGTTCAAGTCTGCTACATTCACATAGATACACCCACCTAGGTATGATAGAGCCTGAAGAGAAGAAGGTTCAAGTAAACCATTTGGCCTTGTTCATTAGCCTAAAATGTACCAAGGGCCTGGCAACCTCTTGTAGTTTTTCAACCAGTTTTTTTGAGAACTAATAGTTCTGAGGTAAAAAAAACTCCAAGAAAGAAGATAGATGATAATGTGATTGTCAATTTGAAATTAGATATTGAAGAAAACAAAAGGATAACTAATGTGACAGGGTTTGATTCGAAAGTCAAAAAAATTGAATGCTAAAAGATAGATGGAGAAATAGTCTCTCTAAGGAAAGATCTTGAGAATATTAGGAAGTAGTTAGAAAAGAATCAGAAATTTGATGAGAGCACCAACAAGTTGAATGAGATTTTAAGTAAGTAGAAAAAAAACCAAAAGGATAGCTAATGTGACAGGGTTTGATTTGGAAGTCAAAAAAGTTGAATGCCAAAAGCTTGATGGAGAAATAGTCTCTCTAAGGAAAGATCTTGAGAACACTAGGAAGTAGTTAGAAAAGAATAAAAAAATTCATGAGAGCACGAAAAAGATGAATGAGATTTTAAGTAAGTAGAAACATCACAAGGACACTACTAGTTTGGGCTATGAAGAAGGACAAAGTTTTCAGGTAAAAAAAAATTCCAAGAAAGAAGATAGATCTAATCTATCACATTGTTGCCCCTAATATTGAAGAAAACAGGAAAATAGAAGTTAAGACTTTTGATAGTAGATAGTTCAAGAACATCAACAGAGGAGGAAGAAGTAGAGCTAACCGGTCCATAGGAGCTCCACCTACTTGGCAAGATCAATAAATGGGGTATAATTATTCATTTCATTGTTATTATTATTCATGTAATGCATATGGGCATAATGCAAGTTATTGTAGAAGATAGTCTAAAATGAGTCAATATGCATTCTATGAGACTATGAATGTAATATGTTACAAATTTCATAACCATGGTCATTCTGTAAAGTAATGTAGAACTAGGTTTGTGAAAAAGGAGAGATTAAATTATTTCTTACATAATAAAAACTCAAAGTCACAAGCATCTGATGACCAGAAGAAATTAGAGAAGGTTTGGAGAACAAAACAAAGCCAAGAAAAGAATGTCCCTAAATTTTTTCATACTACAGAAGTTGAATCTATTAGTGCTTAAAGGGAAGCATGAGTTGAGGGGGAGTTGATCTCTAATGGAGCATTCAAACCCCTTAGGTAGTGACAAGAAGTTGTGTCTCTATAGTGAAGGAATTAGAATCTAAACTCATTGTTGTTTACCATAATTTTGAGAAGTATTTCTTGTAATATTCTTGTATTATGTCAGAGGTAATGAAGTTTGTCATTAGTTATACAAAGGTATATTATTATTTATTATAAGGTGATTGTTTTCATGATATAAATGAGTACATTCATTTCATCATTATCAAATATTGTTGATGCTTATTCCTAATTCAACAAAGTTCCTTGATAGTGTTGTAGTAAACCCATAGACAATGCTAAAGTATATATGTTTCTTTTAGATTCATGACATTTTTGGACACTATTTCAAGTTAAGAGCATGCAAGTTCCATTTGTTCTCAAGTTTCTTTGTGGATAGATATGTCGACAATGTGAATGCTTGACACATATGCTAGGAAAATTCTCATGATTTGGATCTTGGTTGGTATGTAGTAACTTTTTTTTGTTGCCTGGCCGATGACTTTGTTATTTGGAGAAGTACTTTGGCACTTTGACCTTGTTATTTAAATAGTGAACTTGGGAGACAGTGAACATGGGACAATAATAAGTATATGCACGTGCTACAAAGGATCTTGATAGTTCTTTGTTTTTGCTATACTCACTTTCATTTAGGGGGAGCACACTTCTTTATTCTTGTACATTTGTTTGTTTCTTTCCATAAATAGTGAATGTAAATGTTTATTTGTTTGGTTAGTACACATGTGTTTGGAAAGAATAGTAGTTAAGGTGAAGAAAATGAATGGAAATGAATAGTTTTTTGAACATTTTTGTTGTGGAAAATGGTTGGGTGATATGTTCAGTGATTTGGATGACAGTTGTGGATCTTGTAATTTGCTTGTTAGATTTATAGTATGAACACACAATGATTTCACTCATCATTGAATGTGATAATAGTGCCTTGGGAAATAGAGCATATTTTTCTCTTCTCTTGGGTATGTTTAGGATCATGATGGGCCAAAAAGTGGCAATATGATGGGTATGTGGTTGACAACTTTTTTTACCCAAAATTGATGAAGCGAAAAGGGTTTTTAAAGGAGATTCTCCAGCTTTCCACCAATATAAATTATGTGCTTACTTTGAATTTAATAAATAGTATTATTCATTTTCTATTTGGATACGACTAAAGTCCTAATTGATAGGATTGATTGGAAAAATCTATAGCTTCAAAGCGGTATCATTTTTGAATTTGAAACATCGTCACATTCTATGCTTAGGTATACTATGGGATTACCAAAAAAAAATGAATTTCATAAAGTTTCTTGACCAAGTTAAGGTGGTTATGGCCGTCACGAGTTTTATATTTTTTAAAATTTGTAATAAAAATTCATAATTAATGAGTATTTACTTGGAAAAAATTACAAAAATATGCATCACATTGGCACATGAGTCCTCTAATTATATCTAAAATCTTATAAAAAAATATTATCATTTTATTGTGGTTAGGGTGGTCAGACAGACACCTACTTCTTATTTTTTCCCCAAAATTTAAGTACTCTGCATTGAAATTTCAAATTTTCACCAAATAGATTTTTTTTCTTTTAAAATAAACCTAGTAGTTTAGAAACTACGACAATTTTCTACAAATTCTATTCTTACATATTTTTGAAATAATATAGATAACTTATTCAAATTTTACGTCAAGGATTGCCTAACTTCTGATTTTTCTAAGTTTTGCCTTAAGGTCCTATTTTTCCATGATGATCTTGCACATACCCTCTGTTAGTTTTGGCATGGGAAGAGCTGACAAAGAAGTGCACATTATTTCTTATTTGAGATTTCCTGGACAATACATATTTGCTAGGATAGTAGTGGAGAAATGAATACTTGGTTTTCCTGATTTGATAGTGTACTATTGTTTTAATTTCACAAAATTTTGGTTGAAGCTGTAACTTTTGTGTCGCCAAAAATTGTATACTCTTGAAGAAATAAAAAAATTTGCGATTAATTTGGTCCTATTTTAGACACCCTTATATCAATCATCCCTTAAAAACTACATTTATAGGCCCCCAATGCTCATGATTTTGAACTTTAAGGAATATTACACTCACAAATCACAAAAATCCTGACAAGGAAAATTCAAACCACTCAAATTTCATGAAACCCACCTAAAAAATCCTTGGTTGGACTAAATCACCCAGGGTGGCGACTTAGTCCCTTCTGAGGTATTTTCCACTTTTGAGTAGGAAAATCACTAAACTAATTCAAATTCTTGAGGGATGTTGACCTATGAAGTTAAAATAATGAACAATTTAGTGTTAATGCCTATAAATACATGTTTTTAGGTAATTTTTACAAAGAAAATTCAAGAGTCAAGAGCCAAATATCTTTCACAAGAAGATTCATTAGTATTTCTATAACAAAGTTGAAGCTTTAGGGAAACAAACTAGGATTTTTGCAAGTCTTCAAGCTCACTTTTTGTTCAAGATCTAACATTGCAAGGGGTTGATCATGGATGCCTATGGTGAATCATGGAGAAATCTTGGTTGAGGAGATGCAACTAGCCATCAAATCACACCTAAAGACATGTTTTCAAAGTAATTCCATCTTCCATTTTCTGTCTATCTTCAGCCTAAGGAAGGTTTGCATGTATTTTATATATTTCCAATGTGATTTACACTATGTTAGAATGATTCTTGCATTGTTCTAAATCCATTTATGCATCTTGTTCTTACCCATTAGAATAGGGTTGCATCTTTGTTTTAGAGTTCCTAGTCTTAGACACACTTAGGGCTAGGGTTTTATGCATATTTTATCCATTCAAAGTTTAAATACCAACTAGGGGTGTGATTGAGGAAAACCATCGACTAGAAAATAAATTATCTTTTGTTTTGCAGGTGTTTCCAAATATTTAGATCCAATTTTTTGTCAAAAAATAGAGTGCAGACTGTGGGATTTCATTTCCACTTTCAGATTTTCCAAAATTCCAAAGTGGACTAAGTCACCCATAGTGGTGAATTATTCCCACTACACTATATTTTTAGGATTTTTCACAATTTCAAACACCCATTTGGTAGAAACAACTTTCTAGGCAGTTTTCCTGATTTGGGACTAAGTCGCCTAGCTTGGCGTAAGTGTCCTAGTTGGCTCAAAAATGAAGATTTCCAAAATTTTAGAGGTCTATGTAATCTCCAGTTAGCTATTCATCAGCTTGCAGGTGCACATTTTATTTTTAGCATCTTTATTACATTTATTCCATCATTCAACATATCACAGCGTGTTTTCTACCACTTTGCATTTCTTAGGTTTAGCATTAATAAATCACTTCTTTTCCATTTTTTTGCATTTAGTAAATCATATTCAGATACATTTCATTCCTATTTATATTAATCCTGAGTGTAGACATTAGCATTTTGGGCCCATTTCTCTCCTTTTAGGTGAAAACCCTAGAAGAGTTAGAGAACCCTTGGGTTACCAAAATCATTGTCCACATTTTGGTGAACCTAACTTTTAAACATTTTTACTTATGATTTCAAGTGCATACTAGTTCTAACTTGCATTAGCAATGCATTAGGTGTTGCATTCTTTAAATTACATCCTAGGGTTTTCAAAACTACATTAGTGAAAAGCTCATTTAATCTTGCATTATTGCTATTCATTTCCTTGCACAATAGTAGACATCTGCATTCCAACTATAGATTTGTATGTTATTGTACATAACATATCCATATCCATCATAAAATTTAGAAAAAATTAAAAAATTCCCCTATTGGGACTAATTTGCCACCCTTGGTGACTTTTTCCCTGTACACATTTTGCATCAATATTTTTAGCATTTTGTTTCCATTGTCTTCAATTATTGTTTGTTTCAGTTACTTTTATGTTTTTATGTTTCCATTTAGTTATTTTCTATTACATTCACATCATTAGCATTAATTTCAATGGCAATTATATATAGCATTAGATTTTTTGAATCTTCATTTTCATCATTAGTTCCTAGTTCATTTAGATCAGATTCATCAGCAAAGGAAAACAAAAACATTCAACAATCAAATGAACCAATAAAAACAATGCTTCACTTTAGGACAACTATATCATCCAAATTTTTTAGTAGTGATGACTTGGATAAGTTAGATGAAACTCTGCAGGGTTTCCTCTCATTGAGTTCATTCACTAAGGCTTGTGATGACACACCCAAACCATCCAACGATAACTTATATCCCAAACCTTTTAGTAGTGATGACTTTGATATGTTAGATGAAGTCCTTGAGGACTTCATGTCACTCATGCCATCCACTAAGGTTTGTTTTGAAAAACAAAAACCAAAAGATTTAAATGTAATTGAACCTCAACTTGTCCTTTACCCACCATCACATCAACCTCCAGCTCCACCTAAATCTAAATTTACCCTTTACCCACCACAACATGATGTTGTTGCACACTCCCATTACACTTGAAATAATCGATAACCACAACAACCCAATCCAATGTCCTTACCTTTACCAAACCCCATCTTTCCTAGTGCTCCTCACTTAAATTCACACCTTAGGGAGTATGATCTCATTGAAAAACTTAAGAATACTCCCGCAAAGATATCCCTTTGGGATCTTCGTTATAATTCACCAAATTTTCATTCAATGCTCCAAACATCATTGCAAAAATAGTGGTTCCTCCTGGTACAAACACAAAATGATGTGGTAGCTCTTATGAAAGGAATGAATTCAGTTAATGTAGACATTACCCTTCATCAACATGAGTTCCCTCTATTAGAATTAAGGAACCAAACTGAGGCCTTTATGATAATTTCTCAATATAATACAATATGCATCAAAAGAACCCTTGTTGAAAATGGCTCTGCCCTCAATGTGTGGTGTAAAACTCCTAGATTGATTATTTGTGGATAAATCACAAATCAAACCTGATTCCTTATCTATTAGAGGATTTGATAATAATACAAAACAATCACTTGGTGTAATCACTTTTCCTATAACAATCAAAGTGGCTGCCTTGAAAACTCCTATTCATGTCATGCCCTATGATCTTGCATACAATATTCTCTTGGGAAGGCCATGGATTCATGAGATGCATGCAGTTCCTTTGACTCTTCATTAGATAATGAAATATGTTTATAACAACAAAGTTTATCAAGTTGAAATAGACCTTGAGCCTGATATTTGTTTACAACATGAAGAAAGAACAAGTCCTCTAAACACATTAATTCCAACATCTCATATTGAACCCCTCGACACTAGAAACCAAGAAGAAGAATCTGTTTCTAAATTGCTTGATGATGATTGACCTATATTATAATTCACACCATTTATGGATGAATACATCATCACCCAAAAAGAAGATGAAAAACTCGAACAACCAACGTTTATGTCAACTCATAATTCAGAAGAATCTTCTCTCACATATATCTCATCTCCTTTGGAATAAAATACAATTTTCACAATGAATTTTGATGAGATAGATTATTAAAATTATCCTAACCCAAAGGAAATGGAAAGACTTTATTGGAAAGGTTATGCGCTAGTGAAACAATGAACAAGGCATTTGAGTTCCTATAGAACTTAATACATAAGAAATGAAGACTGGTTTGGGATATTCCTTTTCTAAGACAACAAAAGCAACTCAACGACCATCACTCAATATCAACACCATCACATGTAAGCCAAGAACCAATCTTACACTAAAACATCCTGAATTTATTGATATGGATTCCCCACAATCTTGGGAGTATGTTAAAAGTGATGAAGCATTGAAACAAATCTTAGGTGCTACTAATAAACCTTGTTCTTCCAAATGAAACATTACCTACACTATGATAAGTACCAAGCCACACAATACTAACACTAATGAGAAAACTATGGAACGATATCCTCTTGAATCTCCTAAGTCAAATGCACTCCCCTTAGGAGATACAATTCATATACCAATGGACATAGATGGTAAAGAAAAGGTAATTAAGATCGGGAAATTTTTTGATGATGAAGAACAAGAGGATACTACAACCTTGCTCCATGATTTTCCTAAAAAAAATTCTTGGAAATATTCAAATATGCAATGAATAGATCCAAAGATAATAACACATAACATTGTTCTTGGAAACAGTGCTAAGCCTATTCGACAGAAGATCCAAAAAATGAATCCTAAGATAGCCTTGGATGTTAAAGGAGAACTTGGAAAACTCCTTCATTTAGGTTTCATTCACCCTATTGATTATTCTCCTTGGATCTCAAAAATTGTCACAATTGCTAAATATAATAATCGTATTACGATATGTACAGATTTTCATGACTTGAATAAAGCCCCCTTAGAAGATGATTTTCCCCTTCCTAATATTGACATAATCATGGATTCAACTGCAGGGAATGCTTTGTTGTCATTCATGGATGGATTTTCTGGTTATAATCAAATCTTCATCAACCCACAAGATCAATAAAAGACAACATTTACAACTATTTTGGGAACCTTTTGTTCGGTTATGATGCCTTTTGGATTAAATAATGTAGGTGCAACTTATGAACAAGGAATGAAATTGATATTTCATGATTACATACACAAAATCTTGGAAGATTATGTTGATGACATCCTTGCCAAATCCTTAACAAGACAAGATAATTTGAATGTCCTTCAATTTTTTTTGAATGAATGCATAGATACAACATATGACTCAATTCAAAAAAGTGTGTCTTTGGAGTAGATACTGAAAAAATCTTTAGGTTTATCATATCTCATAGAGGCATAGGGGTGAACACAGAAAATTGATGCTATCATAAATATGCCACCTCCTAGGAACATTTCTCAATTATGCACATTACAAGGATGATTTCAAGCCATTTATCATTTTGTCACCTCTTTATCCGATCAAAAATTACCTTTCACACATCTCATCAAGAAGGATGTTCCTTTTTATTGGAATGAGGATTGTGCAAATGCCTTCAATAGATTGAAGGAATACCTTGCAACTCCACCTGTTTTACAGCCTGCTATGTCAAACAAACCGTTCATCCTTCACATAGCCACATCTTCCCATGCTTTTGTAGCATTGTTAACTCAACATGATAATAATGGGAAAGAACATTCTATTTACTACATTAGTTGAAATTTGATTGATTATGAAACACGATACACACCAATCAAAAAACAATGTTTAGCTCTTTTATTTTCTACTAGTAAGTTGTGATATTATTTACTAAATTCAGAAATACAAGTCATGACAAAATTTGACCCTCTCAAACATCTTTTCAACAAAACAAACTTATTGGGACATTTAGCTAAATGTGTTATGTTGTTGAATGAGTTTGACCTTAATTTTTTTTTACAAAAAGAAATTAAATGTCAAGCCTTGAACAACCACTTAACTGATGCTCCTTTTCCTTTGACACTACCTGATACTGATTCTTTTCCTAATGATAGTGTGTTGAAAGAAAAAGTTTCTACATGGGAATTATATTTTGATGGATCCAAGTGTAGAACAAGCTCCGGTGTGGGAGTAATATTCGTTCCACCTGAAGGAAATCATATTCCCTTGTCATATCAAATTTCTTGTGTATGAATAGTACTACTGAATATGAGGCCCTAATCACTGTATTATGTGCTACTTTAATCATGGGCATTAAAGATATCCAGATCTTTGGTGATTCACAATTAGTAATAAAACAAATAAATGACATCTATCAATATAAACATGATAAATTATCAAAATATAAGGAAATTAAAATGTCCTTGTTGGAAAAATTTGACTCACTCACCATTGATAACATCCCGTGAAAAGATAATCAGCATGTAGATGCAATGGCGGGTGTTGCTTCTCTTATATCTCCCCCAAATCCTATAAAGGATGATATATTCA
>VDFB02296981.1:0-46724 GCA_007258455.2 Sequoia sempervirens | reverse complement strand
CTATGTCAATAGTTCGTAGGCAAGCCAAAGTTGGCGGCTTTTCCTTTAAAACCCGTTGTTATTGAAGAGCCCTTCTAATAGTGGGGAATTGACTTCATCGGTGCAATAAATCCACCATCAAGTGCAAGACATACCTATGTCCTAACTGCAACTAACTATTTCACCAAGTGGGTGGAAGCAATTCCAACTAAGCATGCTACTTCTGAAGTGGTATGTAATTTCTTTAAAGAAAACATCATTTCCAGGTTCGGTGTGCTGAACAATTTTTTTGCTGACAATGCTTTTTCTTTCTCATCAAGCAAGATCATTGAGTTATGTTTTGAACATGGCATAAATTTGTCACACTCTTCTAACTATTACCCACAAGGTAATGGTCAGGCCGAATCAAGCAACAAGAATTTGGTGGCTATCATCTGCAAGTTGGTGGATGAGAATCAACATTTGTGGCACAAAGCTTTGTATGACGCTTTGTGGGAAGACAAAATAACTCTGAAGTGGGTGATTGCTATGTCTCCTTTCCAACTCTTGTACCTGGGTTGAATGCAGAAATTCCCATAACATTGGAACTCCAACCCTCAAATTGGCTAAGGCCATTGAGGATGAGACGTTTGATAACTCAATCAATAAGTGTATAATGTATCTCTCTGAATTGGATGAGAATCGAGTTCAGGTGGCTAACTGCATCATGGAGCATCAGGACCAAGTCAATAATCTTTTTGACAAGAAGGCCAAGTCTTGATATTTTCAAATTGGTGATCTTGTTCTCTTATGGGACAAGTGAAGAGAACCAAAAGGTATGCATGGGAAGTTTGATTCACTATGGACAGGACCTTTCAAGGTTCATCAACTACATGGTGAAAAAAATTTCTTGTTGGCATACGAGGTTGGAATTCTATTCCCCTTCCTCATAGCAAGAAACATCTCAAACACTTTACATAATAAGGTGACTGGCATTCAAATGTAAATATTTTTATTTTATTCTTTGTCTTTTTGTTTTAAATCTTTTTGTCATCATTTCCTGATCCCAAGCCCAATGGATGGATAAAAACACTTGAATTATGGAGTTCTTCTCCCTTCATTCATTTCAAAGAACCTTTGAAGGAAGATCCCCAGTTAGAGCCAACTATTATCAGAGAATCTAGCAACCCTTGATTCATGGATAACCTCCCTACGAAACTTGTCTGTTTCATAGTTTTGTGATGTTCAAGCACACAAAATGAGGAAAATTTCAATTCACCTCGATGCGTGATCCAAAATCTCAAATATTCCATTTGCATGTTCCCCCAAGTCTATCTCTCAAAGACCTTTGAAACGAATATCTTTGTGAACTCTCAAAGTTGAGAGTTAGTCAAAACTGTGAAATATGTTAGACCACTGAAAATCAGCGCTCCTACATATTGACTTAGTCATTTTCAACACAAAGTTTAGCACTTGAGCACTTTTTGTCTTAATTGACTTCTTCATGCACGAGTAGTGATTTTCACAGCTAGTGCATGTTTCATAGTTTTCCCTCCAAAATTCACACCTTCATTAATGCACAAGTCGAGCTCATTTAATGACCTTTTTAAATCATTTTTAAGTGATTTTAGGTGAATCATTCTTCATTTCTATTTTCCATCTCCTCCTCCTCCTTTGTGTGTTGGACACCAAAGAAAAACCTCCTATGACTCTCATTTGAGGATCTCTTCAAGCTTTGAGTTAGGGTTTCAACATTTTTAACTGGTATGTCGTTGCTTTTTTCTCTTTGTCATTTTCCTTCTTTTCATTCGCTTTTAAATCTCTATAGTTTTGTTTCATCTTGTCAAATACATTTCTTTTTACTAGGGTTTTTTTTCTTCTCCATCTTTTGATTCGCTTCCTCTTCTAAGTCATGCCCTGTTCTTTGTTCTTGTTCTATGCATTTTGCTTTGTGTCCTAGTCTTAGTGAGTCACCATCTTTTTCATTATCCTTCATCTTTCCATGTTTCTCACTTGAAAAGCATGAAGCTTCACCACTCGAACAAATTTTCATCTTTCTCCAAACTATCATGGTGGTGATTTTATCCACCTTTACACATTGAATATTTTCACAACTCCACATGTAGGAGAAGTGAAAATCACCGCTCCTACATGGAGTACCCTCTCCCCAAATGTTAAGGCATCATTTTTGTCTACTACTACATCGGCGTTCTTTCACAAACTCCAAGTGTAGGAGCGGTGAAAATCATCGAACCTACATGGAGTAATCTCTACTTCAAAATGTTGAAGCACTGAAAAAGAGTGCTTGTACACTTGCTCTACAAAATTGATGATATGCTCAAGTGCTGAAAATCATTTCCCGAGCATGATATCACCTTTTCCCTCAAATGCTAAGGTGCTAAAATTGACCCCCCTTACACTTCAACCTTTTTCCAAGTAAGATGAAATGTCAAGGCGTTGATTTTCAGTGCCTTGACATTTTTGACGTTCCCACATGTAGAAACATGTAGGAGCGTTGATTTTCAATGCTCCTACATAAATGACAGCTTTTCTTTCTAACACTTTGAAATCAATTCGTTTTCACTCTAAACTCCATTTCTTCACTCTTTGTCTATTTTTCATGCCAAATTGCTCATTTCATGCTTGCTCTATATTTCTTGTTTTCCTCACGCTTCCCAATGTTGTGGTTTTTCCTAACATATGTTGATTCACCATCCTTGCAGTTTCTCTCCAAATCTCGTCAAGTGATCCTAAAAGTGAAAACCTTTGATCCCAGTTCTTCTAGATGACAACAAAGAAGCCTCCATCATCTTCTAAGAAAGAGGGAAAAATAAAATACAAGTATCAAGGTGTCTTTCCACCTATCATGGTAATCTCGAACGTGGAATAAATCAAAGACACCGAGGTTGGTCATCAGGACCTTGAAGACTTTGTTAAAAGAACTGAACAAAATCCCTTACAAGATAGTTTGAGCCATCATCCACAACAATCTGCATCTGGTGTCCACACTCCCGACATCTACTCATCACACAGATTTCATTCTCCAAGTTGCATCCCACTACATCCAAGAGAGCAGAAGTGTAATAGATTCCTCTGGACAAGTGATGATAAGGTTAGACCCTGAATTCTTTAACATTATTTTAAGAGTTCCACACATGAAAAAATACACCGAGATTTCAATGCAATAGGCACATGAGGTTTATGATGCAGATCCAACCAAGGCTAAAAATTTGATTAATAGCCAATGGTTGAAAACACCTAGGCCTACTATCTCAAGATGGCCAAAGGGGCTTCCTAGGAGTGACTTCAAAGAAGATGTCAGAGATATGATTACTCTCTTAAGCAGGGTTAAAGGATTGCCTGATTCATCTCATTTTTAGGAGTGGATCTATGATTACATTTGTATCATAAGGAGACAAAAAGCTCATATTGATTGGGGAACACAAATCAGTCACAAAATTCATGAGCAACTAATAAATGTGCCAACCACTTTGAAGTTCTATATGACTTTGTATTTGGTGTATGCTGCAGTCATGATGAGGCAATTCCCAGGGTTATCTACAAAGGGAAACTAACACTCAATACCTGTGTACAAGTATTTCTATCAGTTGGAGCTGAAGGAAAGTATTCATCACTTTAAGAGGGTCACATATGCCCTCTTTGCACCTCTTCTTTTCAGTTTTGACCCAACTCTTGAGAAGAAGAGAGTATTTGATGAGGCCTACAAAGTGGTGAGTAAGGTTGGGTGTATCTTCTTGCAATTTCCAACTCTCACCTATATGAGGGTAGGTTGCTATACTGGGTGCCCTTGCATGTTGCCCAGATATCCCTCAGATAAGTGGACACTCATGGAGCCATACAAATAGCTTATCACAGTTCACAAGGAATGAATGAGAATTCACAAACCGGGTTTCAAGTTTCCACTAACGATTGGTAGATATACCATTCATAGTGTACAAAAGGCTAAATCATTCTATGCATAAATGCATATCATGACAATAAGGACATACAAATACATATTTGACTTTGATTACTAGAATGTGAATAGGAAATTGAAGAAGGATCACAGACACAAATACTGCTTTGAAGACATATGGGTTGAATGCAGAGATGAAGAGGACATCTGCAAAATGGATTATTGTAGGCTAACCATAGAGAAAATCAAGGATCTTGGTGTTGTTGACCTACTAGAGGGTTTCAAATATCCTAGCGACATCATGAGCACTGCTTATGATGAAAATGAAATTTCTAGGAGACCTTTGCTTGTGATACAATGGTCTAAAAAGGAAAGTGTCTCCATTAGGGAAAGGCTTTCTCCCATATTGGCCAACACAATAGAATGGTTGCACAAACATGGTTTCTAGATGAAAGCCTTTAGGACAGAGTCAGAAGGAGAAGAACTTGGAGCAGAAGCTAGCCAACAACAGGAACTCCGCACAAAAGACAAGCATGTAGCTACTCCCTCTTCTTCCCAAAGAGGTCCTAGAATCAAGTTCATTGTTGGCAAGAAGGATACACAGACAATTCAAGAAGAAGAGGCCACAAAATTTGAACCATCTCATGTAAAAGGAAAA
Organism: Sequoia sempervirens; assembly: GCA_007258455.2. NCBI lineage: Eukaryota > Viridiplantae > Streptophyta > Pinopsida > Cupressales > Cupressaceae > Sequoia > Sequoia sempervirens. The sequence goes on along the minus strand of VDFB02296981.1, from coordinate 42,192 downwards.
TGGCTTGCTTCTGAAGAGGTAGATTCTGAAGAAGAAGGAAATGAAAGTGAGGAATTTGTTCAAGAAGAAGATTCTAAAGAAGATTATGATGAGGAAGAATATTTCATGGAAGAACAAGAGTTTGAAGAATAAGGAGGTGAACACGAAGGTGAACACAAAGGTGAACAACAAGAACTTGGGCATGATGAAGAACAAACTCTATCTCCACATGAGAATGTTGTCAAAGATCTTCCCCAAACATCATTGCCTATAACTTCAAATGTTCCTCATACACCTCCTAATCCTAATAGTCCTCCACCTCCTCTTCCTACATCACCTTCTCCCACATCTACCATACATGTAGTGGATTCTTCTCATCCCCCTACAACATCAATCGTCCTTGCCACTTATCCCGTAGTTTCAAATACACAAACTATTGATATTTGTCAATCTCTCCATCATCCATCCCTAGTTTTTCATCTCCATATTATGACATCACTTCTGAAGTTGAATTCAACAGATTCATGAATGAATCTTTGCAACGTCAACTTGGTGTGTAATCTACTAGAACAACCGTAACATATACTACCCCAATTTTCACCATACCAGTCATTTCTACAGAAGCGGTTATGACACAAGATTTGACGGTCAGTCAAGAAGTGTATACTTCCTCTCTTCCCCCTTGGTTGGTATCTCAAGTATCAAAATGAAATAAACAAATGATCTCTCCAGAAGAGCTCGATCTTGAAGAGATAACCCCTCCAAAAGCCACGGGGAAGAAAAAATCCAAAGTGCATTCAAGGCTTCATGTTGACAAGACTGGCCATAAGTTTGTAGAAATTGGCCTACCCCCGCAAGAGGAAGGAGATGTAAACATGGAGGACTATACATTGTCACTAGAGTCCAACTCAATAAAGTGATAAATGAAAGTGCCAAGGCAGATGCACAAGTAGTCCCAGATGCGTCGGCAGGAAGGCTTGACAATATGGAACAAGCTTGAGATATGTACAAATAGAAGGTCGAGCACTATGTAGCTGTTTTGAGGAGACTTGCAGGATCTTCATGCAATGTACCACCTTTGGCTATGATAAGCACTGAGGACCTAGCTGTGAAAAAGGCAAAGAAGTTTGCCTCTAAAGGTAAAGTGTTGTATGATTTCATTGATGAAATTGTAAAACATGGTTCACAGGTTATAATTGTTGCAGATGAAATATCCACTCAAATAGCCAAGCTCAAAACAAAGCTTGAAAAAGAAGAAAGTATTCTTTCCCAAGACCAAAAATAAATGGAAAAATTCCTATCATTTTGGTCATAAATGAAGTAGGCAAAGCTCAGTAAGTTGGTGGAAGTTAGCGTAATTCCCGACAAGGAGAAATATGTGGAGGTAAGAGAATCACTCAAGCACCACATCCAATTGATCAAGTCTCTTATCAAAGATCTCCACCAAGTGCAAGAAGATGTTGAATGACATCGTACTATCCTTGAAAAGGGAATTAAGGTCCTCCCAGCCAGTGAACTATCCTAGATCTACAAGGAAGCCATCATGAAACAAGTGGAGGATGCAAAATTTTCAAAAACCTCCATGCATGTCATTTGTGATATATGGCTAACTCTTGATAATCTCAAGACGCATCTTGACAGATGCAAGAAGATTCACTCATCTGCTAAAAGATCAATCACTAGAGTTCACACCATCATGGATTACACTATTGGTCCAGATGATGCATTCGTCCTGGAGACAAAGAAGAGATATGAAGACTTTCACACACAAAGCAAGGAGCCATGAGGATTTCTTTTCTTCTCCAGTGTTGAATATTTTTTATGCTTTCCTTTACACATTTTGTAAATAGTTTTCGACATCTTAAATGTCTTTTGAGAAAATGTAATTACATGTAAAATCTAAGATGTTTTCCCAAAAAGATGGACAACCATTTTTACTAAGTCAAAGTTAGGTGATATTTTCCTAATTTAGCTCACCTAACTTTCCTAATTTTGCTAATCTAATTTCCTAGGTTTTCTCTTCCCTCTCTTTTATAAATAAGAGGGATAAATTCCTTTGTAATCTTTTATCTTTTATCTTTTGTAACGAAGTGCTGCCTATTTTGAGAAGCAAATACATGAAACTTTGTGTTCATCTTTGTGAATCTATTTTGATCAATAAAGAAGTAAGTTGCATACCAAACTTTGTGTTGGAATATATCATCTTTTAGATTTGATTGAGATTGGTAGTGATTAGTGATTGAGATCTAAATGGATTTGAGTAAATATGTGTAAACTTTGAGTTACACTCTTTTATTCTAATTTATGATATTGATTGAATATTGTTGGTGGATTATCTGCAAGACTTTGTGCTTGTAATTGTTCATGGTTTTCGTGGAATTTTTGTATCTAAGAAGACTTTGTGCTTCTAATATGACAAACGTTACATCTCTCATGGATCCATTAGTGAAAAGCTACGGAATGGATTTGTGCCTTCGTGAGCTTTTATTTCTTATTTTATTGTTTATTATTATCATACCTAGTATCTCTAAGCTTTGCTTTGACAAGATAGAGATATTGGAATCATTACTTTGTTTTTAGTTTAAAGTTGTATCGAATCAAGACTGTCAATTGTGAAGCATTGTAAAACATATTCTCTGAAAAAAGAGAGAAGTATGAATGTGACACACCCCCCATCTTGTAATTGTAGTGTACATTTTGTGAATACTTAATTAGTTTTACTTTAGTTTTAGTCAACAGTAAGAAGAGCGCCTCCCCTTTATGAGAGGAGAGATTATATCACACAATTGTGGTTGAAATCAAGGTTGTGTAATCTATTGAAAAAGGATTACATAATTTTCACCCAATAGTTTTTTAAGAGATGTATAGCATATAAAAACATTCCATATAACTTTTTTAAATCTACCTACTTATCTCATGGTAGGGGAAAGGATCCAATATATAAATTGTTCTAACAACCATATGATATGGTGTAATGGTTATTTATTTTTTATATTTTTATTTATTACTTGTAATGCTAAGTATTAGTAGTAGTAGTCATTGTGTTTGTACTTAAAAATAGATAAAAAGTATATATTTTCACAAGTCACATCAAAAAACAACAAATCATATGATGGCATATAAGGTGATCAATAATACATATCTTGATGCATATTTTTCATCTAATTTTTTTGGTATTTTTCAAGAACTTAAAGAAAGAATAACTAATGTCAACATATCATTAATGTGCATAACTTTAAAATAAATAGATAATTGAGATAAAGTAAGCGTGAAAAAAAAAAAAACATAAGACATTGACTTAAAAGTTTTCTAAATATTTAGAAAACTCAAACCCCTTATTTAGATTATTGCAAGACTAAGGAAATAGAGTTTGTTATAGTCTACCTTATAATGGTCTCAACCATCTTTATGATAATTTTTTTTAAAAAAATTGTTGTAAGTGGAGAGAAATTAAACAAAAATATCTTATGATAAGTCATTTTTAATTAATAAATAAGAATATCAAAGAAAAACAATACAAGTACTTTTATAATGTCGAAATAAATAGTAGTTTACATTCTAAAGTTGTATGTAAAAAAATATTTTATGGGGAATTTTTTAAAAGGGAATTTTCAAATGAAATTTTGATGGGATAGTTAAAGACAATTTAAATATCATTAGTATTAGAATTGTGGCGACATCTCCATTTGAGTTAATGAATATTAATTTATTGCAAATTTATAATAACAAAATAAATATTGATTTATAGGAATTTTATATGAGGTGAAATGAGTTAACAATAAATTCCCTTCTATGTTCAAAGGTGAGCTTCTACTTATAATTTGAAAGACATTTTACTACATATTCTACTTTGTATCACATTGAAAGGTGTGAATTAAAATGCTAACACACACCTCCTTATGGTTCCTCGATTGTGATTGTATCAAAGAAGGATGGAACTTAGCATATGTGTGGGGATTTCCATGGCCTAAAAAAATATTTAAAATAGCTAGCCACGTAAATGATTTCCATGATTACTTCCAACACGCCAACTATTTTATAAAGCTTTATTAATATTTTGATATCATCAAATATAGACAAAAGAAAGAGGACACTTGGAAGATGACATTTGAAATAAAATAGGGGTTGTTTGAATGGCTTATGTTACTAATTCTAACATAGAAAATTGTGTACCCTAGCAATTTCACTTTATGTATTGAACTTGCTTTAGCATTTGCTCCCATAGCATGTTCTAGGTCCACTTGAGCCTAAACCTTGGCCTATTTCCTTTAGACCAAGGTTTTCTCAAATTTTGGATTACAATGCCATTCTTGTCTTTGTTCTAGAACATGTGTCAAGTCTAATAGAATTTTCTCAAGACACGTTGCCATGTGCAGATGTTCACATGATGCGCTAATGTCCTAAATTTTTTTTAGTTTCAAGCATTGATTTCTCACTTAGCTTTCTATTGACACCTATTGTAACATCCACTTGGAAAAGTAACACCTATGCTCATGTACTTGACCAAAAAAAACTCTCATTCTCTATTGGAAAAACAATCTTTTGACTCTCTTTGGCTCTTTCTCTATCTTGGTTCTCTTGGAGAAACTCTATTGAAATTTCTATTGAAGGTTGAATGTCCATTTTTGTTGTATTCACTTTCTCTACATGGTTGGTTGAAGCTCTCACATGATCGTTCAACTTGGTCATCTTCCAAATCCTTGAGGAACTCTCTATTTGTGGTAATATTGTTCTCATTTGCTTGAATAATATTGATTTATTTTGATATTTCATATCATATTATCTTTGGGAAAATCTCTTTGGTGTAGACCACCATCTACTTGATCAATTTCATAGACTATGATAGTCTTTCCCATAGACTAGGGTTGATATTCATAATTTTAATTTATGTTGTTATTTTCTAAATTCACAGATGCATGTAGGATAAGAGCACACACAAAATCTATCATTTTTTCCTATTTGGTTGTCTATGGACATTAAAAAACCAATATGGGATTTTGACCTAAAGGCAAGCCCCTAAACAACCCCAAACACTTTTCTTTTGTCTCATGTTTGCAAGTACTTTGAGAGTGCTCAACCACACTGGGGTTTGCAAGTGCTTTCTTATTTGTTAGTCATTTATCTCATTTATTCTTCATCTATTATATCATCTAGATTTTTCCAGTGCATTTCTATTTCTAGTTTAATAGATTGGGTGAATTGGGAAAATTTAAACATTTTTGGAAGTTATTTGGTATCTTTGATCGCACAAACAATAGCGAAAAGCATAGACATTTATGTGACATGTTGGCATCTTAGGTAGTGAGCTACAATTTTTGATGTCAAGTTCCTCTCTTCATCCTATTCTTTATTCTAAAATTTTCTTATGTGAATTATTTCTTAGTTTCTAGCAAACAATACGTTATCATTTTATTTCATACTCTTATCAAATGGAATATATTCATTTATGATTTTAAAAAGCAATTATGAGATTATTGGTATTATTCTTACTAAATAGATGAGTATTTATGTCCAAAGTTATATAATCTTATAATAAAGTAATTGCATAATTGTTTATTTAAACAATATTTTATTTTAGCTCAATTGAAATTCCCCTATTACAATAATTAAACATAAACAAGGTATTTAAGCCTTTAGTGGACTCTTGTGTAATTTATTTCCTTGAAGATATAGTATTTAATAAATCATATGAGGAGTATATTTTACATTAGATGCAAGTGATTGAAATTTTGAAAGAGGGCAATTATTCTTGAATGAAAAGCAATGTGAATTTGCTAAAACTTATTTTATTTATTTAGGTCATAGGGGAAGGGGCCCAATTATCGTCCATGTTCCAATAACTGTTCACTCCTTGCTCACCTTACCCCCCAATTTTTTTTTGCATTTTAACCACTAAAAAACTTTAAAAAGTCTAATAAAATTTTATAAAAGCACCAATACATGTTCACATGTGAATGTGTAGTTGACTAATGTATGTAACCAACTACAAATACAATTGAATTTATGATATAAGACAAGTTGCTCCTAAATACCCATTTTTACAAATTTTAATAATATTTTATGTTTAAAAATACCCCCACTTGCAAAGGGTGCAAAAATAATTACATATTATACTCGCACATCTATATGCACAGTCATTGGTGCTTGATTTGTCATTATAAGAAGCTCTTATCAACTTTGGGTTGTCAAATGCACAATCTCCCACACTTTCCCTCACATGTATATGTATTAACTCCATTCAATATAGGTACCTTCACAAACATTAAATGTGTAAGGATTCCCTAATAAAATCAAACCAAATATAATACATAATTTAGTCAGTTCAACATATAATTCATACATAAATGACAACTATAAATTCAAATGATTGAATCATCCCCAAATACATTCAAATTTGAAACACAACAAAAAAAATGAATGCATTCAATTATTGATTTGAATGATGTTATAAGAGGGAATGTATCCAACATCAAATCACTTATTATTGTTTGCTAATATCCTTTGCATACTATAGAGCATCGACATACCTCCTTTGCACATTCATCAAATATCCACACATCTTCAAGCTGGTATGCCTTTATTTGAAAGTTATATTCATGGAGTGTTTGTTTAAAAGTTCTATTCATGAAATGTCTATTTAAATGTTATAAAACGAGGCTCTCTCTTTTTGTTGGGTTAATCCTTAAAAATCCCCCTTTACAAATTCAAGAAATTGTCTTTATTTATGCTTTTTCAATTAATTCATTGAAGCCCCCTTAATATTCATGAAAGTGTATATATTTGTGACATTTCACTTACAACTAAAGTGAAAACATCAACTTACATTCTCATTATATGTGTGTGTGTGTTGATGGTTTGTTTTTTTAATTTGTATGTGGCCACATTTTCTTGGTGGTTTTCCAATTCTAACAAATGTTTGAAATATAGGGTTTTCTTTTTTATATGCTTCATTTAAAAACCACTGTTTATGTTAATGATATTATATGTAACTATGTATTATTGAGTTCCAATTGAACATCGTGAGCCTTTTTTTGTTTATAGATGTATATGTGTGTGTGTGTGTATGTATGTGTGTGTATATATATGTTTATTAATATATATATGTGTGTTTGTGTGTATGTATATTAATATATATTATGTACATACAAATAGATACATACATATACATATATATACATATGTATACACACACACATATATACATATGTATACACACACACACACATATATGTATGTATGTATCTCAAAAGTTTGGATTACCAATTGAACACAACATCATACATCTTTATTTTTTTATATTCATATAAACTATGTTTAAATTACTCTCCTTTTGCTTTCCAAGTGAACACAGTAGCATACATTTTCTATAACTATGTTAGTATTTATCTACTTTCCATTACATATACAACACAACAACATACATATATATGAAAAACTTTGTAACTTATACTAGTGATGTTTGGCTAACCAAATTACAGAGCTCTACACATATATTTAGACCTATAATTAATAGAGCTTCTATAATCCAAAACCCCTATAATTTTATGGTTTTATCCAAAACCCCCTGTTTCAATTCATGAAATTGTCTGATTAGGGGATAATTTTACACAATTTTTTTACTGTTTTCATCATTTCTCATCATGCATTGTTGTTGGTCAACTAATGTCTCTACCATGAGATACACCTACCAAATACTCTACATGGTTTCAAGTAATTCCAACCTATGATTTCTCCTTTCATTTTGCACACAATGGTACTCCTGAAACTATTTTTTGCCAGCACTCCTATCTTTCGCACGTTATTGTGCAAATCTAGGGTTTCATTATCATGACCCCATTGACTTTATACAGTGATATACTCAAACAAGTACAATCATATAGTTTAATTCTAAAAACCTTTGTTTCCATTCAACAACAAAGCCTTTTTATTCAACACTATATATGCTCATCTATCTAGGGTTTTGTTAATCTATATGTATATATTTTACAAAGGGTACATATAGCATTTCAATCATATGCTTTTCTGACCTTGTATATTTTTTTTTCTATTATTTTCATACATATTGATGCCTTTTTAACAAGTATAACATGTTATACTTTTTATTTTTTAATACATATTCATTAACAGTGGTACCAATATTGTTATTGTTTGCTTCACATGCAAGTTCATTAAAAATCATGGCACAAGGGAGAAGGGAAAGAGAGCATCTAGAATGCACACAATTAAAGTGATTCATGGAGAGATGTTCACTACTCCACAATCTGCTAAGGAAGATGTAGTAATCCCCAACCAGCGAGATGTTCTTTCTGAAGGTGCAAACCACATAACACATGATTCTGATTTGGAGCCAGCTATTCACAATATTCAATCAAGTTTGGGACCACCTATTCACATTGGTCAATCACTTGGCATGCACTTGGGGTCCTCAAATATCTCCAAATCTCATTGGTGTCTTTCTAACATGCAAAGTGTAGTATCAATTGTCGAAGATAACCATATGTCCATCAAGGGCGCAACAATCAAGTGGGGAATCCCACCTAGTAGTTTAAGGGCATGGTTGAATGGTGTTACCAACAACAAAAGGAAGGGTCCATGAACCATCTTATCTCAAAAAGAAGAAGTTGAAGTTGTCCAATAGTGCAAGGACATGGTTGATATTGGCCATGGCCTTCAAGTTTCTCAACTCAAAGCTACTATGGCCCAAATGATTGAATCAAGTCCAAACCCATTCATAAATGGGATGCTAAGGAGGTCATGGTGGTTTGGTTTTCGATAAAGGTATCCTGATTTGACAATTAGAACTACATGAGGGGTGGAAATGAATAGAGAAATTATGCTACAACCCTCCATTTTATCATCCTCTTATGACAACTTGGAGAAGTTGTACAATGAGTACCAATATGGGTCTAGCAAAATATGGAATTGGGATGAAACAAGTGTACAGGCTGGAAAAATTGTGGCATCTGAGTAATTACAAGGATGGGGTCAAGATGTGTACCACACTTAATCTCTAAAAGTAGAGGGCAGATCACAATTTTAGCTTATGTTAGTCCTATGGGAAGTAATATAAATAGTTTCTACTTGTTTAAGTCAAAAAGACATGAAAAACTACATTTCTAATTGTGAGCTAGGGGCATGCATGGCATCCCAAGAATATGCGTGGATGACTAAAGAATTATTTGTCAATTGACTCCAACACTTTGTTGCATCAATCCTTGGTGGGGTTTCGCCCACAAACAGAGCTCTTCTTGTCTTTGATGGTCATGGTAACTATGTGGCCTTCAAGACAATAGAAGAAGAAAGGCGTATAGGCATTGGATTTCTCACACTCCCTACACATACCAGTCATAAGTTGCAGCCCTTCGATGTTAGTGTCTTCCCTCCCTTCAAAAAAACTTAAACAACGTAGGAAAGTAAGGATGTCTAACTACCCCCAAATTGAAATTGGAAGGGATACTTTGGAAACTCTTGCTAGTAAGGAATTCACATAGGCATTGAATCCATGCAATATTATAAGTGGCTTTTGAAGAAAATGAATTTTTTCATTGAATCAAAGTGCACTTAACAAGGACATGAGGCCAAGCTAGTGCAAGAGCACCCTAACCAATTTTTCCTCCATGTGGGAAAATTTGAAAATTGATCCAAATTGATGTTTTTCCTTGTAATAAGGATTGTCTAAGCCATTTCTTTTGTGTAGGAGGTCATTTGATGTGTATTTGGGGCCAATATTGTAAAAGTGCAAAAGTTGTCAACTTAATTTGCAAAATTGTTAAATGTTCCACAAAGGAAATATTAGGAGATGAAGAGTCATTTAGACTTTAGGGTCAGTTAGAGGTAGTTAGAAGGTGGAAAGTCATTTTTTTTTCCTTTAAAAGGCTTTGTAATCATTTGAAACAGTGTGGGTGATTGATATTTTGTGAATGAATAAAGAAAACCACTATTTTTAAGCATGTTTCAATAGAAATCTTATGTTTTTTGCCTTTGTACAGATTTGTACGGGATCATATGCGTGGTTGAATTTTTTTAAGTGATGAATTAAACAATCACCTTCCAGTTGCATTTTGTTTCATGCGAATTGGTGGAGACTTGAAAGAGTTATTGTATTTTTTGTAAAAATAGTGAAAACCCTGATTTAGGGTAACAAAGAGCCTTTAAATTTATGTTTCTCTTATATTTATCAATGAAAATGCTTGGTATTTGGTAAGATCATTAATTTTTGGATGTACTTTCGTATTCTGAAGGGTTTAGATCAAAAGATAAAGAATAAAGTGAGTGAGGTTGAAATTTATGTCTGAAAGTTGTGTCTCAGTTCAGGAACAGGGTAGTTAAGTGGGTTAAAGCTTAGGGTTGATGAAAATGCTTATGGAAATTGCCATCTGATGGATTTATAAGTTTGTACAAGTCAAATAAAGAATGTTTGCAGCATTGGTTTTGATAGTTTGATATTGGAGGTAGCAAAATCAATAAGCCCTTGTGCACACCCGACCTAATTAGGCCTAAAGGATAACAAGGACAGTCTAATTTGTGCAAAATTACCCAAAAAAACTTATGGAAAATCATTGATATGTTTTATAACATTGAAATAAGTACCCTAAATGTTGATTACAGTTAGTAATGAAGGTTTGCATTGGAAGTTATTTCTGACAGTTTTATAATGCATGGCTACAAGGAATACTAATAGTCATTGAAGACTTGTTTATCAAATCATTGAAGGTGAGTTCTTGAGGGTGTAACATATGTTTGAGTATGTTATTTCAGGCTTAGTAAAGGTGCTCAAAATGTTGAAATAGTTATTTGGGTCTTGGAAAGAAAATTTGGAGTTTTGAGGTTTGTAAACGCCATTGTTAGGCATTTGAGGACAATTTATTAGAAGTGAACATAAACTGAGGTTTTAAGGATTTTAATTGATTTGAATCTATCATTAATGAGATGGTAAAGTTATTTTGAAGGTTCTACTAAGATTGGAACTCTGAATTGTATTTTGAGTGTTGAAACAAGGGAAAAATGCATTTATGATGGGTAAGCAAACAAAGGCATGTTTTGGGTTTTGTTGATTGGAATTGAGATAGTTTGTTTCTTCCTCTGTACTTGCATTAGATTGGTATCAGAGCTCAACAAAAGAACTGGGATAGAGTTGGTGAGCAAGATAGGAAGTTGATTTGCATGGAAAAATTTAAACCTAAAGTTAAAATGAAGGTGATCGAAGTTGTTTTAAGGTGGAAGATCATACAAGGAATGAAGGTTGTTGACAACATCAATCCAAGTGGACTTGGATTCTTTTCTTGGCGGGAGTTTGGTGCAGGAGCACCCTAACCAATTTTGCCTCCATGTGGGAAATTTTGAAAATTGATCCAAATTGATGTTTTTCCTTGTAATAAGGATTGTATGAATCATTTCTTCTATGTAGGAGGTCATTTGATGTGTATTTGGGGCCAATATTATAAAAGTGCAAAAGTTGTCAACTTAATTTGCAAAATTGTTAAAAGTTGCACAAAGGCAATATTAGGAAATGAAGAGTCATTTAGACTTTAGGGTCAGTTAGAGGTAGTTAGAAGGTGGAAATTCATGGTTTTTTTCCATTAAAAGGATTTGTAATTGTTTGAAGTAGTGTGGGCGATTGATATTTTGTGAATGAATAAAGAAAACCACTATTTTTAAGCATGTTTCAATAGAAATCTTATGTTTTTTTCCTTTGTATGGATTTGTACAGGATCATATGCGTGGTTGAATTTTTTTAAGTGATGAATTAAACAATCACCTTCCAGTTGCTTTTTGTTTCATGCGAATTGGTGGAGATTTGAAAGAGTTATTGTATTTTTTGTAAAAATAGTGAAAACCCTGATTTAAGGTAACAAAGAGCCTTTAAATTCGTGTTTCTCTTATATTTATCAATGAAAATGCTTGGTATTTGGTAAGATCATTAATTTTTGGATGTACTTTCATATTCTGAAGGGTTTAGATCAAAAGATTAAGAATAAAGTGAGTGAGGTTGAAATTTATGTCTGAAAGTTGTGTCTTAGTTCAGGAACAAGGTAGTTAAGTGGGTTAAAGCTTAGGGTTGATGAAAATGCTTATGGAAATTTCCATCTGATGGATTTATAAGTTTGTACAAGTCAAATAAAGAATGTTTGCAGCATTGGTTTTGATAGTTTGATATTGGAGGTAGCAAAATCAATAAGCCCTAGTGCACACCTGACTTAATTAGGCCTAAGGGATGACGAGGACAGTCTAATTTGTGCAAAATTCCCCAAAAAAACTTATGGTAAATCATTGATATGTTTTAGAACATTGAAATAGGTACCCTAAATTTTGGTTATAGTTAGTAATGAAGGTTTGCATTGGAAGTTATTTCTAATAGTTTTATAATGCATGGCTACAAGGAATACTAATAAGCATTGAAGACTTGTTTATCAAATCATTGAAGGTGAGTTCTTGAGGGTGTAACATGTGTTTGAGTATGTTATTTCAGGCTTAGTAAAGGTGCTCAAAATGTTGAAATAGTTATTTGGGTCTTGGAAAGAAAATTTGGAGTTTTGAGGTTTGTAAGTGCCATTGTTAGGCATTTGAGGACAGTTTATTAGAAGTGGACATAAACTAAGGTTTTAAGGATTCTAATTGATTTGAATCTATCATTAATGAGATGGTAAAGGTATTTGGAAGTTTCTACTGAGATTGGAACTCTGAATTGTATTTTGAGTGTTGAAACAAGGGTAAAATGCATTTGTGATGGGTAAGCAAACGAAGGCATGTTTTGGGTTTTGTTGATTGGAATTGAGGTAGTTTGTTTGTTCCTCTGTACTTGCATCACAAGCAAGGCCTTCAAAATTGAAGACGAATCAAACACTATCAAAGCATAAAGTGATACCATGCTAGTTGAAGATGATGCATAGTTTATTGCAACAAAAACTTGCTTGAGATTAGCTGGTTTTAATGAGGATCAGATTGATGAGTTCATGCAAACATTCAATACAAAAAATGCCCCCATTACAATTAAAAAATTAGAAGGAAAATGCACAAAAAATAATTAATTTGAATTGTAGGACACTAAATTCCTTGCTATTCAAACAACCTGCAATGAGGCTCTAGACAATGGAGAAAGTCTAAATTTTCCCTCAAATACAAGAAAACCAAAGTGGTTGAAAGAATCAACTTTAAACATCAGGGTGCACTTGAATTTCAATCAATTGGATGACAATTTTTCCATGTCGTCCCCACCACATAATGATCCAACAGAGGTCATCCACTATGTTACACCCCGTTGTTTATTTATCAAATACTATTACCTTTATGAGTAAATATATTTTTAATACATGATTATGTCTTGATGAATTTCAATGGATGAATGGAATGTATGAATATGCATTTTGAAGAAAATACTTTTTAATTCTTTAATGATGCTTATGTTATATGATGAATTTGATTTATATGTTATCAACTAACTATGTACATATTTCTCTAAGTTGGTTGCAATAAAGGTTTGAACCCTACAATGGGGGGAGGGAGAGAATCACCCAAGAGAGGAGATTGGTATGAGAACCATTGGTATATCTATCTAATTAGACACACACACTCACTTGCATAGGTTAGAGAAACCTTCTCGAGCCAGTTTGAGTTTGTATCAATAAGTGTTGAACCTAAGTTGATAGTTATTTGGTTGATAAGAAAGTTAGGTTTGGTTGTCTTTAATCCTCCTTGATCGTTTAGTCAATTTGAGTTAGAGTATTAAAACTCTTGTGATTAGCTTATGCTATATATTGTGTATCTAAATATATATATGGATATGTATAGATAAAATATATATGATTGTTATATCTATACATATATACACAATACATATGTGAACATTCACATGGATATATATATATATTATTGTTATGGAAATATATGTTGGAAATCAAGGTATAACTTGCAGCAATATGAACTTATAAAAGTGATTGCAAATCTTAAATTATATATTCAGGATTACCATAGAAAGATTATGTGATTGACAATTACAACAATGAAAGAAAAAATCTGCAATACCACAAGTCATCAAACACAAGTGACACAAGATATACGTGGAGAAATCCTTGTGGGAAAAAACTCCACACCCAAAGAGATCCAATGTTTGTATTAATCTTCAAGGAAGTACGTCAATACAACAATCCTCTCTAAAATCTGGCAGCATTTCGTTGCTTTAACAACCTGCAAACAAACTCTTACAAACCACCATCTCAAGGCTCCAATATATAGAAGTTTGTGGGAGAGAATACCACAAATTTTATCTCAAAACAACAAGAAAAACCACCTAGAAAAACCCATGACCTCCTTAGTGGAAAACCCATAAACAATGAAATAAAATATTAAAATATCACATGGCCTTCACATGGGCACCTAACTCACAGCTAATCAGAATTGGTCAATCCCGAGTGCTCCATAACTCACTGATGGCTACATGCAAGAACATGCACCAACATTCAAACCTAGGAGCCCAACCATGTAAGAGCATGCAAAACATGCAAGGACATGCACACCAAAGTGGTCCCCACTCACAAATTTGGATGCCCAAGAGGAATATTCTCCCAAAATTATTTGTAACTGCCACTGTAATGGGTGCACCTCTTTGAATGAAATTACAATTTGTCATAGGAAAATAAATAATAAATATTTTGTCCCTCATGTCCCCTAGAACACTTTTCAAAGAAAGTGGAAACACATAAATCAACTTAGGGTAGCAATTATAATGTCACCTATCCTAAATTCTACCACTTGACATTATACATTGTAATTATATTTGTGAGATACAAAATAAAATATACTCAACTATAGTGATCAAGGCCCATGGCCTTCCTGCACCAAGAGAACTTATTTGTGGTCATTGGCTTCATGAGAGAATCTGCAACGTTATCCAAAGTGTCAACCTTCTCAATCAAGACCTTACCATTCTCAACCATATCTCACACAAAGTGATATTGAACATCAACATGCTTAGTATGAGCATGATACTAGGATTTTTGGATAAACATATGGCACTTTGATTGTCACATCCAATCCTCACTGTCCTACAATCAAAACCAATACCATTACCAAGTCTCTATAACCAAATTGCCTCCTTAGAGGCATGTCTAGCAGTCATATACTCTACTTTGGTGGTGGACAATGCAATTGTAGGCCACCTCTTACTCATCCAACTCACTACACCTCCAAACAAAGTAAAAACATAGCCACTGGTGGACCTTCGACTCCCCAAGTCACCTACCCAATCTACATCAACAAAAACATGTATTTCAAATGACTTATCCACTTCATTAGTACCATGATAAACCAAACAATGATCTGAAGTACCATGCAAATATCTAAACACCCTCTTAACAAAAGTCCAATGCTCTCTACCAAGGTTAGACATAAACTTGCTCAAAACTCCCACTACTTGGGCTATATCTGGTATAGTGCAAACCATTGCATATATCAAACTACCAACGAAACTAGCGTAATTAATGTTAGATATCTCTTCAATATCATCATTAGAACTAGGATACATGTCTAAATTCAACTTAGTACCAACTAGAAATGGAATATTTACTAGTTCACAGTCATGCATATTAAACCTTTGCAAAATGGTATCAACAAACTTACTCTAACTCAACAAAAGCTTTATGTGAACCTGATCTCTATTGATTCCCACCCCAAGAATATATTTTGTAGCCCCCAAATCCCTCATATCAAATGTGCCAAAAATTTGAGTCTTAAGCTCCCTAACCATCACCTTGTTGTTACCCATAAACATGTCATCAACATACAAGACAATGATTAGTATTTGATCATCAATAACCTTAATGTAAACACAATGATCCTCCTCACTCCTAACAAAAAACCAACTTCAATGCAAAGGAATCAAACTTCCAGTACCACATCCTCGGTGACTATTTCAAACCATATAAAGATATCTTTAACCTGAAAAGCAAGTGTTCTTTTCCTTTCACAACAAAACCATTAGGCTTTCACATATAAATTTATTCCTCAAGATCTCCATGCAAGAAATAATTTTTAACATCCATTTGCTCTATTTCAAAATCATAAGCAACAAAAATAGATAATAGGAATCTAATAGAAGTTAACCTAGCAACATGAGAGAAAAATTCAATAAAATCAACTCCCTCTCTTTGGGAGTAGCCCTTGACCACCAATTTGGCCTTGTACCGCTCTAACTAGCCATCTGCACCAAATTTATTTTTAAATACCCACTTGAAAACAATGGGCTTCTTTCCTTTGGGGAAACTCACAAGATCCCAAGTATCATAACTATCCAAAGCCATCATCTCCTCTTGCATAGCTTGCATGCAAGACTCACTCTCTTCTAAAGAAAGATCCTCCCTGTAGGATCTAGGTTCATCTCCAATACTCAACAAAGAAAATTCACAACAAAAATTGGATGGGCTATACCTGTCAACTAGATTTTGTTGTCTTGTGGATCTTCTCAAGGTAGGAGTAAGGGGTTCTTGCTACTCTTCTTTTGTATGCTCATCATGCACATCATTTGAACTCTTTGAACCCTCTTCCTCTTCTCCATCCTCTAATCCATATGGTTGTTCTTCCACATGTGCATCTTCTTGCTTCTCAATCTTTGTCTTCAAGTGCATTTTTTTCATCTTATCTTTCTTCTTTGGTTGTTCTTCACCCAAGTAAGCTCTAAACTCCCTGAAAATCACCTCTCTAGAAAAAATAATTTTATAGGTTAGTGGATTCCAAAGCTTCTAACCTTTTACATTCTTACCATAACCAATAAAGATGCATTTATGTGATTTTGGATCCAACTTAGAAGGCTTCTCTTTAGGAACATGAACAAAATTGTTACAACCAAAAACCCTTAAATATGAAACATAAGGCTTTCTACCTATCCACACTTCATAAAGAGTTTTATCAATAAGAGCTAAACAAGGAGATCTATTAACCAAATAACATGAAGTACTTACAAATTCCTCCCAAAATCATCTATCAAGGTTAGCACCACTCAACATGCTCCTAGCTCTTTCCATCAAGGTTCGGTTCATTATTTCTGCTACCCCATTTTGTTGAGGTGTATAAGGAGTAGTCTTTTGTTGAACAATACCTGCATGCTTACAAAACTCATCAAATTCCTTAGAAAAAAATTCACCTCCATTGTCAAATCTTAACACCCTTATCTTATAATTCATTTGCTTCTCAACTAAGGCTTTAAATTCCCTAAACTTAGTGAAAACTTCAGATTTTGCATGCATAAAATAAATACAAGTGTATCTTGACACATCATCAGTGAAAGTAATATAATAACAAGATTTTTCAAAAGAGTAAAGATCCACTGGTCCAAACACATTCAAATGAATGATCTCTAATAATCTCTTAGCTTTATTAGTCTCATTAAGAAATGATGGTCTATTATGTTTACCAAACACACAATTCTCACAAAAATCATTTTTACCAATAGAATAATCAGAAATTTACCGTCAACTCTACTTTTTATTCAAAATTTTCTTAAGAACCTTTTCACTTATGTGACCCAATCTATGGTGCCACAACATACATTCATTTTCAGTGCTAGTTGCATTGGCATAATTACAAAAGGTGGAAGCATTAAGCCTAAACAAAGACCCAATCCAAGATTCTTTAGCTATCACCAAACTCCCTCTTACCAACCTGCAACCAAACTTGTCAAATGTCACATGCATTCAAGTATCATTCAACTTGGACACTGAAAGTAAATTTCTTGCAAGTCTTGAAAGATGTAAAACATGATCAAGGTTTTTAACCCTACCATAACTAAAAAACAACTTTACCTTTTTCTTACCAACAATCTTCTTCGTGTTGTTATCACCAAGAAAAAGATTCACCCCCATCATAAGCTAAATATAAAGTAAACCACTCCTTGTGAGGAGTCATATGGCAGGAGCAACCTGAATCAATAATCCAAGATCACTAATAGTGTTAGTAGAAATAAACAAAGCATCAGAATCACCATCTTTTGAGGAATTTTTTGTGGAAGTAATTGAACTCTTTTTCTTTTTTCTACACTCCTTCGCATGTCCTCTCTTACCACAATTCCAACACTTTACTTTTCTCTTCCCGAAGATTTTAGATCGTCCCTTAGAATTGTCTCTCTTCTTGTCCCCTTTAGGCCCTCATTTTTCTTTGGACCTTCCTCACACATGCAAGACATCTTGGGAAATCTCATTGATGGACTTTCTCCTCATCTCTTCCAAAATAAGTATTGCAATGAGACTATCCATCTTTGGTTTTGTACCACCACCACTTAAGGAAACAATTAGATTTTTCCAAGATTTGAGTAAAGAACAAAGAATCAAAATTCATTTATCTTCCTATTCTATCTTAACATCTACAAATGCAAGCTAACTTATAATCATATTAAAAGAATTTAAATGTTTTGCAATAGAATCACCATCCTTCATTTTCAAAGAATACAAATGTCTTTTGAGATATAACTTATTAGTTAGACTTTTAGTTTGATATGTTTCACCTATCCTCCACAACTTGAATGTGGTAGATTCTTCTGAAACATTCAAGAGGAAAAAATTTGCAAGACACAACTGAATGGTTCCTCATGCCTTCTTGTACATTTTGTTCCAATCTTTAGCAGATATTTTTTTTGTTTTCTTTTCACTTGAAACTACCAACCACTAATCTCTCTCTTCAAGGAGATCCTCCTTTGACTTCCACATCTCGTAACTAGTGCCATTAAAATTCTCAATATCTAGATGAGAGGTAGAAGAAATGGTTTTCAATATTCTTCACAAATCTACAAAACCCACAATGCACAAGCTCCCACTGCAACCAAAAAACCTTCATCACTCAAAAGAAAGGTGCCCCTCTCTTAATAGAATTGTTAGCTCTGATACCAAATGTTGGAAATCAAGGTATAACTTGTGGTAATATGAACTTATAAAAGTGGTTGCAAATCTGAAATTATATATTCAAGATTACTATATAAAGATTATGTGATTGACAATTACAACAATCAAAGAAAAAATCTGCAATATCATAAGTCATCAAACACAAGTGACACAAGATATGCATGGAGAAACCCTTGTAGGAAAAAAAACTCCACACCCAAAGAGATACAATTTTTGTATTAATCTTCAAGGAAGCACATCAATACAACAATCCTCTCTGTAATCCGGAAACACTTCGTTGCTCTAACAACTTGCAAAAAAACTCTTACAACCCACCATCTCAAGGCTCCAATATATAGAAGTTTGTGGGAGAGAATACCACAAATGGTATCCCAAAACAACAAGAAAAACCACCTGGAAAAACCCATGCCCCCCTTAGTAGACAATCCATAAACATGGAATAAAATATTAAAATATCACATGGCCTTCACATGGGTGCCTAACCCACAGCCAATCAGAATTGGTCAATCCCGAGTGCTTCATAACTCACCAACGGCTCTGACGGATGCATGCAAAAGCATGCACCAACATGCAAACCTGGGAACCCAACCATGAAATATCATGCAAATAAAATGCAAGGAATGCACACCAAAGTGGTCCCCACTCACAAAGTTGGATGCCCAAGAGGAATATCCTCCCAAAATGCTCTATAACTACCCCCGTAATAGGTCCACCTCTTTGAATGCAATTACAATTTGTCATAGGAAAATAAATAATAAATATTTTGTTCCTCATGTCCCCTCAAACACTTTCCAAAGAACGTGGAAACACATAAATTAACTTAGGATAGCAATTATAATGTCACCTATCCTAATAATATGCATGTGGCAGCCATAATAATGGTAGATATGCCGCACAAATATGGAAGTAAATGGTAGTTTAGAAAGGAAGATTTATATGGCTAATGAATCGCCAACTTAGGCACCCCATACAACATTTTTAAAACATCATTGAAGCTAAGTTTAATGATTAATTTATAGTTGTTAAAACAACCATGCATAGTGGCATTTGACTGAGTAAAACACATGAGTATTGGTTATCATTTCAGCCCATGACTTGGGCGATAGAATGAGAGATGGAGTTTTCTTTTGAATGGGATTCAACGTGTTCGTTAGTAGATTATTTATGTAACAATAAGACTACTAACAAACAGAGACATTGCACCCAACCAAGTTGTGGCATAAAGAGCATGAAGTCAATTTGTTTTTGAAGTCTTATTAACTGAACTTGCATTGGGTCAATACTACAATCACATTGTGGAATGGTAGAAAATTAAACCAAGTCAAAATACAAAATTTCCAGCAAACAAATAAGAGTTGATTCGATTGATCTAACTCCACGATTGGAAAGTTTGATTGAGTGGTGGCATCGTTAGAGTTCTTTGAGCATTCTCTTAGCAATATATTTCTATCCATTTTCTTTATAAATGGAGAGTAGTTGCTTACCTTTTGGTTGCTCATTTGTGCAATCATTTTGATATTTTGAGCATAGAGTATTCATGAGTTGAGAGGAGATAGTAGTTTTGAGAGCAAGATTATATAGAAATTTGTATTCCAATTTGTCATAAGAGTGAGGAAAGGCTATTAGATTTAGTTGACCATTGCTTAGTAGCTATAGTTATCCATTTAGAAGCAAGGGAGACTTGCAAGAGAAAAATGAATAGCTAAAAATTGAGAAGGAAACATATTAGAGCTGAGCCATTGTGAAGATTAGAAGCAAGGAGTATCAAGAATTTGAGTCGAGCTAGTTTAATCCAAGCATGATTAAAATATCTCTCTTTCCTTCTCATTCTAATTCTAGATCTAAGCTTTTATATTGTTTGAGTTGCATATTCCAATGCTTTGAGCAAGTTATTTTGTTAGAAAAGTATGTGAGTGCATGTACAATAGCTAGATTATTTAAGCATAGAGCTAAATTAAAAATACAAAGAGATAAACTGGATTAGGGAACCAGTTGGGCATATTATGAAGTTATCTTTTCATTTCGTTGATTAAATCATGTTTGCAATACACGATCTTGAATTATTATTTATATAGATATTTAAGGAAAAGAGAGCTTCATTAGAAGGTTAAAACTCTCTTGAATGTTGTGTTTGACCAAAACAACCAGTTTGTTAAATTAAAGTAGTGAAGAGAAGCTAAGTATGGGAATATGATATTATCCCAATAAGATAATGTTTGATAATCATAATGTGATGAACAAGAGGGTTTGAAAATGTATTAGAAGTGTATACATCCTTATTGCCTTTTGAATGATATTATCTTCTATTTTGACCAATATTCTATATTATTACCTAATCATGATAATTTAATCTTAAGAAGAGAGCTTTATGTTCTCGACAAAACCAAATCCATAATGTGTGTTGATCCCACAATATTGGTTTACACTTTCTCAGAGATCTTGATTTTTGCTAAAATCACATATTTTAGAAAATATAATGATTTAAGCCTTGAAAAGTTTCATTTAAAGGATTCCAATTGAAAAGGGTTTGATCAAACCACCTTAGATCAAACCTCCCTTGGATAGAACCCCACTAGTTTTAAACCATACCTATAACAGAGTCTCCTTTACACCCATCAAAATGCTAATAAAAAACCACTTTTGATTTATCTTTTCAGGGATCAAATGAATTCATTTAAAATTTATTTTTTTGTATGTAGTCCTTATTATAAGCTTACCAAAAAGTATAATTTTAAATAAATTTAATTTGATTATTATATTTATTTTTTATTTCTTGTAAATGTAGGTTTTTCACCGAAAATCAAGCTTTCTATTTTGCACATGTGGAAAAATAGCAAACTATCAAAAAAAATTTGAAAAATATCAGCGCACTAGATATTAAGGTCCTTGATCCAACAAAAAAAAAAAGAATTTTGATACATACAAAAAAGTTATGTTGTATACAATCTGCCTATGTCTGAATTGTAATTGGTTTGACTTCAAAACTTGATTAAGGAAAAATATTCAATAAAACACTATGAAACCAAATGAAAGTGCTAGATATCATAGTTACAAATCTAAATTAAAAAAAAAAGAATATTATCCTTCATGGAAAAAAAGTTATGTTGTATACGATGAGCATCACTCCTTAAAAATGGTGTTTAATGAAAAAAAAACTAGTTTTTGAAGGAGATGGAAAAAGAACTGCAATTTGATTCCAAAAATTTTGAAAAAAAATATTTAGAATTTATAGAAATAATTCACAAATCACTAGTTTGCATCATCTTCAAATTCCTCACGATTTAGCCACTATAGGTGCCTGAAAGTGAAGATTTAGTTAGAAAAAATCAGTTCAGTGTCCAATTTGGCCAAAAATTGTAAACCAGTATTGTGGGATCACCCCACACCCATGATCAACATCAACATGAGGAGTTTTAATTTGTAGAATCACAAATATATCTCAAGGAAAAAATATTCTCTCGTGTGGTTGTAAACATATTATGTATTTGTATATGAGAATATATGCGTAAAGATTATCTATATATAGACAAACATAGGTATTTTATATACAAATGATAATGTTGTAGAAACCTATAAAGAATCTGGAGATTAGTCATATGTTTCTCAGTCAAGTTATCAAAGGTAAACAAATTATTATATTGAGTCGTTAATGAACATTACTACGAATATAAGATTTTATATCGAATAAAACTAAGTGATATTTAATGTCATGATCGGTTATGGAGTTCTAGAAGGACGAAGCCATACTTGGTATGACAAAGAAGAGTCTGAACAATTATTTATGAAGAATACATTTGTCTAATAATGTCCACTTCAAGATTAACTGTATTCAATATGGAGTTCTTAATGAACATATACATAAGAGTAAACAATGGAAATCTAAAATTTTAACACGAGGACTTAATCTTCAACTCAGGTTTAATACTAGATTATTATACATATTGACATATTGTCAGTACTATTAGGTTGAGACTAGGTGTGTCTATTCAATGACATTGTGTCATCAGTATTAACTAATTATGCATAAATATAAGAGTAGTTACTCCCATGGTTAAAACTAAGGACTTGAGTAAGAGGTAGTTGCCTAGACCCTAAATGTTGCAAGAGCATAACTTGGGTACTCTAGTCAAAATAAGATAACCAGTCAAGTCAGTTACCGACTTAGTAAGAAAGAACTTGAATAAGAGGTAGTTCATGACCCAAATTGTTACAAGTATGTAATAGGGTATTCAAGAGATTTGAGTCAAACCTATTTGGTCGATTAATTAGATATTGGTGTGTCATTACTTTTGAAAGAGATCTTGTTATCATAATTAACCTTTGGATCAAACCAAGAGAAGTGTTAACCATAGGTCAGTAGGGTTTCCAAGTTGAGTAAGAGGTGGGTGAACTATGACACCACTTCCTTAGAAAGTGGATTGATTATATATATCAAAACTTTGGTCAAAGTAAGTGCAAAAGTCATTTCTTTCACTTTGTCGATTCACTGTGCTCCAAGTTTGCATAACTTGTCAATAGTGTCATGCACAGTTGGAGGGTATCCATAGTTGTATGACCATACATGTTATGTAGAACACGACACTAGATAGTCAGATGGCAATATTAGAGGTTTCCATATCAAACTCTTCATTGAAGGGTAGGGCCACTTCTAGTTAGGAAGGTGTGTGGGGGACCGCTAAGTTCGTGGTTGGAGGAAAATTTATTGGATGATGTTCTCCCTCTTGCAAATGGAAACCGAGGCTTGTGAAATAGAAGTGTAATCTAGATAAGGATACACCAACCTTAATCTCTTGTAAGTTATAAAATTGAATATTTGAGTTTGAATCTATTGCAATCTGTATTTGAAAAGATGAGTTTCATTTACTTAGAATTATGTTATGTCATTTCATTTATTTAATGTTACGTGAAGTTATTTATGCAATATGCAATTATGTTATTGAGAAATGAAAAAAATTATTTTCTTGTTTTGGAAACTTTGCATTATTCACTTCCTGAGTTAAAAAACTTAGGTGAAAACTAAGAGTAAATTGTGGCTATGTTACATGTGGTATCAGAGCTACTAGGTTCAACACTTGGACCTATGAGCTCATTACGTAAGTTTTTACTCTAATATTAATAGTATCTAATGTTTGAAAATTGTTTTTATGCCATAGTGGCAGGAAAAAGAAGAACAAGGAAAATAGTAAGGAAGTCAATTTCTTGAAACTTTTCTAACTTTAGACAAAGAAAGAGTTCTCCCTGGAGGTTAAATTCTTTGACAATATTAGTTATGTAGGAGGTGCTTGGTTGGATGACTCTGAGACACTAGCTGACTCACTCAAGCATATCAGGCTAGAGAAGAAGCAGTGGTATATATCAGTTGTGTAGGTCATTGATCCTATCTCTATGGTCCAACCAGTCAAACCAACAACTCATAGAGAGATACCCTTGGGTTGCAATAGGAATGCATCTATGTTTAGTAAGAAGGTTATGGATGAGTACCTACAAGTACATCCACCCTTCAAATATTTTTAGTTGACTCTAAGTGTGAGAAAGAACCCGAGGAGATCCCTCTTTCTAATAGCGACTTGTAGTCACAAAGAGTCAAAGATATGTATTAAATAAGGATACTATGTAATCTACAAATAATATAATAAAATTTTCATTTGGTTAAGTCGAATAAATGAATATGATTAATGTTTATTAATACAAATGCTAAATTAGAGGAACTAATTGTAAGAATAAATTGAAAACTTCAAGTGAAGTAGGAAAATCAACACAATTTGAATTAGAACAAACTATGGAGGTAGCCAGGAGGTAGGACAACCCTAATTCAAAACTAGATTAAATCCTAGTAATGATAATTGAAACAAGAATGAGAGTTGGTACATTATATTAAAGGTCAGAGGCTGGAGTAGGTCAAAATAGGAAGCAACTCACAAAAGTGAAGATAAAATATGACATGATTGCACCACCCAAAGTGGGCATGGCCAATTCAGATTTAAGGCTTAGAGAAACTGACTAGCCTTGGAGTATCTAAGGTTATGAAAAAAATAAAGCCACCAATAATTATAGATAAAAATCTCTAGAAAAGTTGGTTGCAAGGTAAAAAAAAACTTGGTTAGTAAAGTAGGCTAACTAGCAAGAGCTCAGGTAGAGTCGTGTTTGGTCGAAGCAAGATTGGACTTTCAAGTTTCTCAATGAGAGTAAATCTTGTTAGAGTAGTCATGCATTAGCTAATGATTAATTCATCTTCAATTGATTATCAGTCTAATTTATTCTCATGCACTTAAGCTAAACTTAGGAGTTCTTTATTCAATTAACTAAGTGTCTTTCTATGTTAACTAAAGTGAGCTACTATTAGATCACTCTGTCTCATCCCATGTGATGTTGACACTTGTCCTGATCTAATCCCTTTATCATTTAGGGTTGCTCCTATATAGCACTCAACCCTCATTTTATTATCACTCTTATGCTCTCTCAAGCTTTCATGTCTTTGATAGAACTCTCAACCTTTGAGAAATTTTGTTTT
Source organism: Sequoia sempervirens (assembly GCA_007258455.2). Taxonomy (NCBI): domain Eukaryota; kingdom Viridiplantae; phylum Streptophyta; class Pinopsida; order Cupressales; family Cupressaceae; genus Sequoia; species Sequoia sempervirens. Next base: position 16,818 of record VDFB02296981.1, on the reverse strand, counting down.
CCTTGAAGATTCTTGAGGTTCTTTGTTGTAGCTTTTTCTTGTTGAGGAATATAGCATTCTTTGTTTGCAGATCTCTTGCGTGGAAGGTGTCTCTGTTCATTGCTTCATCATGTGGCTTGTGTTTTTCACAATTCTAGCATGGTATCAGAGGGTGGATTGATCAAACCCCTTCTCGATTTATGATTTTTTTCTTCAACAAGGGTTACAAGGCTTCAAATTTGAATTATCCATTATTATTTTTTGCAATTTTTGGAGGTCGGTGATTTTTGGGTGCATTTTTGTGTGAAAAGGAACTCACCATTAGATTCAGAGCCATCGAGAAAGTCAGATTTTCCTTTTTTCTAGCTTGATTTGGATTCCTAAGGTCATATATGCAAGGGTTTGAAGCAATTTTTTTTTTCTAGAGGGTAGTTGCGATTTCGGTGCATTTTGGTGTGAAATGGACCTTGTTGTTGTGTTCAGAGGCCGATTCCATGAATTTTGATATATAATTTGACCTATTTTGGTGTTGAAAGATTCTGAGGAAAAATATGTTGTTAGGAAGGTCATATGGCTTCTCCACACATGGATCGAGGTAATTATTTAAAATTATTGAATAATTTTTTTTCCTATGAATAGTTAAAAAATAAAAAATAAAAAGGGTTTAAAAAACCCACATAGGTTTTTTTTATGATTTTAATTAAAATTTATATTAAAAAAGGAGGGGCGGGGTACCCAAGGGTACCACCACCTGCCATATATATGCAATGACAAAGGATTCACAACTCAATAACCAAACTCAACTAATCAAAAATTGAATCAATTTTTGATGTCCTTGCAATTAGGACTTACTTCTTCTTCACAAACTCTTGATTTCAAGCCTCCAAAACTGAGAACAAGAATCCCAATCACTTTTTGATTCTATAAAAACCATATTCAATATTCAAAAGAATGGCCCAAACTCTTTTCCAACACAAACATCTCAAACATACATCTCAAGCATAAGACTTTCCCAAAATGGACTGTCATACAACAACTAGGCCATTTAGGCCACATACACAAAACAAACTCAACTCCAAGCCCATTTTCCTTTGTGGATGCCACAAACAGATTCAAATGCACCTACACAAAACAAATAAACCATCTCCCATTCCTTGTTCATATCATTTTATCAAACACCTATCTCAGGCCTTCCTTTCTTGACTCCACAATAGGACTACCACAAGACAGGACAATCAATTAAATAATGGCTTCAAACTCAAAAACTCACTAAACCCTAACTTGAATAGGCTCACCTTACACTTTTCAACATTTAAAAACTCTATTACCAAAGGATAACACCAAATACACAAACAAGGTGCTCTTCACTATGCCTATTTTACCAGTCTTTTACGACATTAACAGACCTAGGGCTTATTGATTTTACTAACTCCAACCTCAATCCCTCTTAACCATTACTTGGAACACATTTAATTTGAGTTGTACATGCTTTTCAAATCATCACAAGACCAATTTCATTAGGATTTTATCCAACCCTAAGCATTAGGATTCATGACTACCTCAAAACTCTATTTTTCCATACTGTAACAGTCCTAGACTTTAATTTTCCACACATAAATCTCATCCTTTTGATCTGAACCCTTTAGAATATGAAAGTATATACAAAATGAAGTAACTTCACCAAAAGTTAAGAGCTTTCACAAGATAAAATGGAAGAAACACAATTTCTTAGGTCACTATTTACCCTAAAAGGGTTTTCACTATATTTAGAAAAATGGCAACATCTAACTCAATTTAACTTCAACTTGCATGAAAAAAAATGGATGGTGAAGGTTATTGAATATAATTTAAGTTGAAATAAAAAAGAATGTACCCCTACTCGTACTAGGTCGTACCCTACAAGAAAACTACAAAAATTTGAAGAAAATAACAAAAATACAGTGCTTTTCATTATTCCATTTCAATTTTTCAATCACCCACACGTATCCAAACACACAAATGGCCTTTTTAAAGGCATTACAACATGTCCTTTCAATTTCCAACTACCTTCTACTGACCTAGAACACAACTGACCTTTCACCTTCCATGTTTGCATCATCTTTTGCATATTTGTGACAACTTTTGAATATATTGACATCTTTTACAACTTTTGGACAATTTTGACACAAAACTTAGTTTTGACATCTCCTAATGATTCTAATACATGGAAAATGACTCAAATGACCCTAGAGTAAATGTTGAAACATCAAAATTGATCATCCTTCAAGATTTACTTCATGGAAACATGATATTGCCAAGGTGCTCCTACACCACATATGGCAAAGTGGCGGCCCTTAGGCCTTGACCCACCTTGGGAGGGTCCTTGCAAGGGTATTGACTCCTACCAATGGCAGGGCAACGGCCCCCTCAGGCTCCCCGCCTTGGTCTAGCTCTGCCACCCAATATTTTTAATATAATTTTTTTTTAAATCACTTTTTTAATATTTTTTTTAAATAAAAATATAATAGTTTTTTTATCATTTTTTTTAACTTAAAAAATAAAAACTTGCCTTTTATATGTTTTTTAAAAAACATATGGTTTTTTGTTATTTTTTCTTTAAAAATAAAACATGCATTTTGTTGTTTGCAATTTTTTTTGCAAATAAATCCACTTATACTGTACCTAATGAAGTGTTCAGCAAAGCTCTACATTTGGCGAATCTCCACTTTTGGAGGTGTTTTTTGACAAATTTGGTGGACCTCTAACTTTGGAGGTATTTTTGACAAATTTGGCATAGGTTCCTTTTTTTCCCTACTCAACCCCTCTCCATTGGGTTTTTCATTTTTTCACCCTATCTTCTAGAGGTAATATATTGGCAATACGATGGTCTTTTCCAATGCATTTTTTTTGAAACAGGGTAGGATTTTGAGCTCTTCGTCGTGGTGCAAGTGGTTTTCAGTTTGAGTTTCTGGATTTTTCCATAATTCATTTTTCTCAGTTTTTTTGTTGTTTAGTTCTCATTTTGGAGACTTCGACATGCCATATCTTCTGCATCCAAACTCCTTTTTGGGTGTTGTTTTTTTTAAGTGTATGTTTTTTTGTGTACTTCATCATGGTGCTATCAATTTTCTCTTTTTTGTTAGATAATTGTATTTTCAACATGTAGTCCTTTTTTGGACATTATGGACTCACAGTGTATGCATTTTCCATTATTTAGAGGCACTGAGATAAAGTGTCATTCTGGTGTATACTTTTTTGGGAGATTTTTCACATCCTATTGTGCTTTTTGTATTTGCACTATGGTATAAAGTGTCATGGGGGGTTGATGTTTTCCTTTGATTTTTCATCACACATTTGTCAAGTGAGTGTCCCTTCCATGACAACAATGAATCCCAGTGATTCTTGCCTCATGCATGTGTGCCTTAGTTTGCACATCCTTTTATTTGTAGGTTGTTTCTCCTACATGAACTTATTGGTTTCATACAGTTTCAATGTACCTACCTTGGCTCTCCCTTTTCAGCATTATGGGGGGTTTATATTGTTGGTGCTAATGCTTCCTTGGTTTTGCAATTTGGAGTGATCTATGTATCTAGTTCTTGTTCGAATATACTAGTCATATGTAGGGTACATCAGTAGCTAGTTATCCATGCATTTCAATGAGATGGAGCTTTTACCATATGGACACTCTTGCATTCCTATTTTTGGAGGTTCTTAATTTCAGCACTATATCAGTCATCTTTCGACAATAGTCTACAACTTCTTCGTGCTTCAGTGATGTTCTACATGTTCCTCATTTTTGGGACTTTCTTTTGGTTGGAGGATTCTTAGTCCTTCACCTTGATTTGGAGGCTTTTCAATCCATCACTCACCTTTCTCTCTTTTGGAGAGGAGTTTTTCCCATGTGATTTTCTCCCAGTTTTGAGAGATCTTTTGTTTGTACATGGGTACCTCACCAAGCCTTGTTTTTCAGGATCCATCATGCATTATTTTTAGGGTTTTTAGCTATTCCCTAACTTCATCTTAAGGGGGTGGTGATAGAGTAATCATGTATTAGTTAATGATTAATTAATCTTTAATTGAGTATTAGTCTAATTTATTCTCATGCACTTAAGATAAGCTTAGGAGTTCTTTATTCAATTAACTAAGTGATTTTCTATGTTAACTGAAGTGAGCTATTATTAGATCATTCTATCTCATCGCATGTGATATTGACACTTGTCCTAATCTAATCCCTTTATCATTTAGGGTTTCTCCTATATAGGACTCAACCCTCATTGTATTATCACTCTTTTTCTCTCTCAAGCTTTCATGCCTTTGATAAAACTCTCAACCTTTGAGGATTTTTGTTTTCCTTGAAAATTATTGAGGTTCAATATTGTAGCTTTTTCTTGTTGAGGAATATAGCATTCTTTGTTTGCATATCTCTTGTGTGGAAGGTGTCTTTGTTCATTGTTTGATCCTGTGGCTCGTGTTTTTCACAATTCTAACAAATTTATGTTTAGTCCCTTTATGATCTTTTGAAGACATTCTAGGGGTAAATTGGTTATGAGGCATAGACCTAAGGGGGACTGCTTCTTAAAATGACAGAATGTCTAGACAACCTTGGGAACAAAAATTATTTGCAAGGTATACCTAGAGAGGGAAGTTAAGGCAAGTAATAGTCATTCATATGTAGAAGGACAAGCAAGATGAATATTAATTCATTACGAATGAAATGGAGAAAATAGATGAATACAAAGAGTTCATCTTTTAAGATGTTTTAATGATTTATGAGTCTCAAAAATACCAAGGAGGGGAAGAAAAGGAGTGTATAGATCAAGAAAATATTAGATACAAATAAGTACCCTAATCAACAGAGTTTGATGATGTATTCCCAAACAAATTGCCTAGAGTTGATGATGTATTTCCACAATTATAGTTATTTGAGTTGAAGCTTAGTTGTAGGAGCTATTACAAAAAGATTTGAATGGTCAGGAAAAATTCAGAGGCCTTGACCAAATAAAAGAGAAGTAATTATGACACCAATTCTAAAAGTTCCTCAATTGAAAGACCAATTTGTGATTATCATTGATTCCTTGAGAAAAGGTTGGGCCAAATGCTTATGCAAGAAGGGCAAGTTATCGCCTATGAGTTTAGGAAACTAAACATATATGGAAAAAACCATGATCCACATGATTTTGAGCTGGCATCAATTGTTCATGCTTGCAAACCAAGGAGGCATTATTTTCTTGGAAAAATTTTAGAGTTAAAAATAGACCAACATGGTCTAAAGTATTGATTACCCAACTAAATCTAAATGCTCGTTAGAAGAGATGGCTTGAGCTAATATAGGACTATGATTTTTAAACTAATTATATAAAGGGCAAAGAAAATTGAGTTGTAGATGCTCTAATGTCGAAGGAGACATATCTCTTCAATGATATTTATTCATTATTTTTTCAATAATCAAGAGATACATAAGTCCAAGGGAGATATTTCATTTAATCCGAATGGACTACTAAGAATTAGAGGAAGGATCTAAGCACTAAAATTTGAGGAGTTAGAGAATATGGTGTGGTAAGAAGTTTATTTGACACCATATTTAGGACATCCTAGAGATACAAAGCTATTGGCTGATGTGAAGTCACTATATTATTGGAAAGGAATGAAGAGATATGCTTCAAGGTTTGTAGAAAGTTGTTTAAGAGTGCTAGAGGGTGAAGGTAGAATTTCATCATCCGGCAAGACTGTTATATCCTCATGAAATTCTAGAAAGGAAGTGTTAGATCATTAGTATGCATTTTGTACAAGGTTTTCCTATGTCAAAATATATGCATAATGTTATTATAGTAGTGGTGAACATACCCACCATGATAGCCCATTTCATTACAAGAAATTTGACAGGTGGGGCACCAGTCACAACCGTAAATTCATACAGGAAATTTTTTGGTTGCATGGTGTTCCTAAGAAGGTTATCTCAGATAGGGACACACATGCAATGTTAAGGTTTTAGTAAACCATATTCACCTCATTAAAAAATGCAAGTGAATATAAGCTCAACTTATCACCTTGAGACAAATAAGTCAAAAAAAAGGGTAAAACCAAGTCATGGTGGATTTGTAGAATATTTTTATTACAACAAATTCCTATAATTCTACGATAAAATTTGATCCATTTGAAACATTATATGGAAGGAAGTTCCAAATTCCTATAAGCTGGGATAAGCTAGGAAATAGGATTAGCCTTAGTTCGAAAATGTTTCAGAAATGGAAGAATAGATCAGGTTCATCAAGAAGAGGAATAGGCAAAGAAGAATGATAGGCAGAAAAGTTATGTTGATGCTAAGCATATCAGAACAGTTCACGATAGAGAAAGAGTGCTTGAAACGTGCAAGTTCTTTTAGTGTGTTAGTAGGGCCACTCAATGCAAGGTCCAGTAGGACTAGATTGCAGAGGGCAGAGCTACAAGGGAAGCTTATATTGAGATTAAAACAAAAAATTCCTATCTCTTACATGATTTTAAAAATTGAAAGTAAAACCTTTATTTGACTTTATCTATATGCTATTATAGTTTAGATCATCGAGAATGATGATTCTTAAGGGGGGGATATGTTACACCCCATTGTTTATTTACCAACTATTACCTCTATGAGTAAATATGTTTTTAATACATGATCATGCCTTGATGAATTTCAATGGATGAATGGAATGTATGAATATGCATTATGATGAAATTACTTTTTAATTCTTTAATGATGCCTATGTTATATGATGAATGTGATTTATATGTTATCATCTAACTACGAACATGTTGCTCTTGAAATTTTTGTTTGACCAAAACAACCAGTTTGTTAAATTAAAGTAGAAAAGAGAAGCTAAGTATGTGAATATGATATTATCCCAATAAGATAATTTTTGATAATCATAATGTGATGAACAAGAGGGTTTGAAAATGCATTAGAAGTATATACATCCTTATTATCATTTGAATGATATTATCTTATATTTTAACCGAGAGTCTATATTATCACCTAATCACGGTAATTTAATCTTAAGAAGAGGACTTTACATTCTCGACAAAACCAAAGCCACAATGAGAGAATATTTTAAGGTGTAGAAGCATAGATATCTCTGAAGGAGAAAATATTCTCCAGTGTGGTTGTAAACATAGTATACATTTGTATATGGGAATATATGTGTAAAGATTATCTATATATAGACAAACATAGGTATTTTATATACAAAGGATAATGTAGAATAAACTTGTAAAGAAACTAGGTATTAGTTAGATGTTTCTTAGTCGAGTTATCAAAGGTAAACAAATTATTATACCGAGTCATTAATGAACATTACTATGAATATGAGATTTTATATTGAATCAAACTAAGTGATATTTATTGTCATGATCAGTTATGGCATTCTAGAAGGATGAATCCATACTTGGTATGGGAACAAAGAGTCTGAACCATTATTTATGAAGAAGATGATCGTCTAATAATGTCCTCTTCAAGATTAACCATATTCTATATGGAGTTCTTAAGGAACATATCAATAAGAGTAAACAATGGACATCTAAAACTTTAATAGGAGAAAGTAATCTTCAACTCAAGTTTAATACTAGATTATTATATATATTGACATATTGTCAGTACTGTTAGGTTGAGACCAAGTGTTTCTATTCAATGACATTATGTCATCTATATTAAATAATTATGCATAAATAGAGTAGTTACATGGTTAAAACTAAGGACTTGAGTAAGAGGTAGTTTCCTAGACCCTAAATGTTGCAAAGCGTAACTTGGGTACTCTAGTCAGAAGAAGATAACCAGTCAAGTTAGTTATCGACTTAGTAAGAAAGAACTTGAATAAGAGGCAGTTGCCAAACCCTGATTGTTACAAGTATGTAACAAGGTATTCATGAAATTTGAGTCAAACCTATTTGGTTGATTAATTAGAAATTGGTGTGTCATTACTTTTGAAAGAGATCTTGTTATCATAATTAACCTTTGGATCAAACCAAGAGAAGTGTTAACCACATCTCAATTGGGTTCCCAAGTCGAGTAAGAGGTGGGTGAACTTATGACACTGCTTCCTTGGAAAGTGGATTAATTAGACATTGGTGTGTCATTACTTTTGAAAGAGATCTTGTTATCATAATTAACCTTTAGATCAAACCAAGAGAAGTGTTAACCACATGTCAATAGGGTTTCCAAGTTGAGTAAGAGGTGGGTGAATTTATGACATCGCTTCCTTAGAAAGTGGATTAATTATATATTAAAAAAATTTCCAAAGTGCAAAAGTCATTACTTGCACTTTGTTGGTTCATTGTGCTCCAAGTTTTTGTAACTTGTTAGTAGTTCCATGCATAGTTGGACGGTATCCATAGTTGTATAGCAATACCCCTCGTGTTGTTGATACTTTTAGATACTCTTTTGTGTTGGTTTTGTACTTGGGTTTGTGATGGTGATTATTTCACCAGTTTGGTTTGTGTGTGGATTCACAGTTTAGTTGGTTGATGCACATGTTACTGTTTATGATGTTTGATGATACATTATGTGGTGATCATTTTATTTGGATATGTTATGGCTTTCTTTAATAAGATGTGGTGATGTTGTAGTTTAATTTTTGTTTATGGATTCTGATGTGTTTGCTAGTGAGTCTTGGTGAAAGGACGAAGTAGCATCACTCACTCGCGAGTGCCCTGCTACCCCACGACTACCTTTCACAATGTGTCTGCATTGGAAATTTATATGCTACTTGATGTTTGTTTCTATGCAGGATGCAGGTACAGGACACCGACTCCACTTGCTTGACAGGTTTGAGCGTGTCCCATAAACCCAGCAGTTATGATGTTGAAAAAGGGAGTTGATAAGGAAGTGTCCCTATCCCAAGTTCGTCACCCCGTTGTGAGTCTTACAGTGTCATTGTCCACGACCCCATCTTTGTTTTTGTATGGATTGGTGTTGGTTATTTATTTTAATTGTGAATGTTTGTTATTTAATTAATATTTATTTTATGTGTGATTTAATTAATGTTATTTAGTTGATATAATTATTTGTAGGTAATTGTAGTTAAGTTAATTGTTAGATTTAAAATATTGTAATTTAAAAGATTGTTAAATTTAAAAGTTGTTTAATTAATTAATAGGGATAAATTAATTAATTTAAATAAATAATGTTGTTGATAATTATAGATTATCTTTTTCAAAATATTAAAAATTATAAAATTTAATGATATTATCATGTTGAGGATAAATATTGAAATAAGGGAATTTTTAATTAATTTTGAGGGATAATTGTGAGTTCTTTTTTATTTTTTAAAAGGACCAATGCATGTTGAGGATTTTTTTGGAAAAATAAAGAAGTTTCTTTTATTTCATTTGGGGAAAACGAAGAATTCTTCTTCACGAGAAAATTTTGGTGTTTTGGAAGAAGTAACAAGGGTTTGAAAAAAAATTGTGCTTCTTTGTTCTTTTTCTGTATAATTCAGAATTTAGCTTGAAGAAGAGATTGGAGAAGAATTTGCTGAGAAAGGAAGGAGTTCGTGAAGATTATTTTTGAAAGAGGAAGGAGTGTTGTGGTGCTCATTGCTTCAGCATCAAACGCAGGACGCCGGGTTCCCCTATTGTTGTTATTTATCTTATTTCTGTATGAAAATGAAAATGTTTTGTTTCCCATGTTTGTACTGGTGTGTATGTTTAAAGAAAATTGAATTTTGCTGATTGAAAATAGAAGAGAAAGTGAAACCCTCTTATTTTCTTTTCTCCAATTTATTTTGTTGTTGAAATTTTGATTGGAGAAATTATTGATTGTTTGGAGAAAAATTAAATTTATGTTGTTGATATAATCTACATGCCGAGATCTGTATTTTGTTTGAGAAAAATACCCGATTTGGCTGTGAACATAACAACAGATTTTGTTAATATATGCATACATTTATATATATTTATATGTTATTTTGTATTTTTTTGTTAATCCCCTATCGAATATTTGTCAAGATGTTGAAAACCCTGAATCTAGAAATTTTGTTTCATTATAAAAATATATATTTAAAAAAAAAGGATTATTGTACAAGGTTGGGTCCTCTGTTTTTCTTTTATAAAAAAATTATATAAATTTTTTTTTAATAAAAATAGGGTGGGGGCTACCCCCATCGTCATCGCCCCATAGGGGAGGCACTGCTGTGGAGGTAGCGCCCAGCGCTGCTTTCCACAGCAACGACCCCCCCACATGGGGGTCAGCTGTGGGCAGCGCCCACACACAACCTTTATGGTTGTGCCTTATTACTGTGTGCGAATTTCTTTATTAAATTTAAATTTAGTTAAATTAAATTTTATGTATTTTGTTTTTAATTATATATGTGTGTGTGTGTGTGTGTGTAAATATATATAATGGTTATATTGTTAATTTTATAATGTCGATTTAAATATATGATTATATATATATATATATATATTTATTTATATGTATATACATATATACACATATTAGTGTTTATATATATATATATGTATATATATAGGCATATATATGTATATATATATATATATATATATGTTGAAATTATAGAAAAGTTAGATGGTGTTAAATTACAATGCTTGATGTTATGGTGTGATCGACTAAATTAGAAATAAGCATTGTTAATTAACTTAAGTTGAATGATTTTGGGTGAATTGATTATTTATATTTCTTGGTAAAATTTTGCAATGAGATATGTTAATTTTGTTTGTTGAATTATAAAATACTTGAGTATGTAATTGTTTAACTCTTGAATTATCGTTGAGTTAACTATTGTTTCGCTTAATTGGGTTATGGTCATGTGGGAAAACCCTTAAGTTAGTTATCCTTCTATAGGAGCTTAAGTTGTTGTTTAAGACTTCTAGAGGCATGGGAAAATGGTGTTATATTTTATGTTCTCTTAATTTGATACTTGTCGCTATTTTGACTATAATTGTGATTTTAAGCTACACTTGGGTTGTACCCATCTTTATGGGTGTCTATTCATATGTTTATTGGCGAGATGATTTTTTCCTCGCGGATGTTCCATTTTGTGATTCAGTTTTCTTGTGTTGGTACAACCCCTTGGAGTTTGATTTTATGTTTTGGGTTTCTAGGGAGAGTGGCTCTACATGGGTGCAGGTGCACAAAGGGGTTGTCAAGATAACCCACGTTAGATTTAGAGTAAAAAGTGATAACCTAATTAATTAATTAGGGGGTGGGTAGTAAAACATTAATAAGATAATTATGGATGCCTCATCCACCTGTTAGGGCTTTCACAGACTAAGGGTGGGCCGAGAAGGCCATGGTTGGCAAGATCATTGCCTTGTCCCCACGAGAGGTTAACGGTTCCGCACGAGTCACCCTATGGGGCCGACACCTAGAGATGCTGTCAGGATAACCATAGATGGGGGTCGACACCTAGAGAAAGGCAGTCAGGATAACCCATGTAGGACTGTGTGATGACACTTTCCTCTAGCATTCCCTTGAGTTGTTATTGTTGCTAGCCTCTAGAAGTGGTCTTTTGGTGTTATGTTTCCTTTGTGTTTTCTTGCTTTTCATGTTTGGAGATTATTCTTGTGTTATTTGTATGGATGTTCTTGGTCGGGGATCCTTCCTTATTTACTCCTAGCACAGGGGTGGTCAAGTGGAACATGTTACGCACCCCATTGGGTCCCTTGTCATACAATTGTACCATTTAGTGTACATTTTTGTAGATACAACTTGATCCAAAGCACACATGTTACCAAATGTATATTTGTACTTTAGTTGTACTTTTGTATTAATGTATTACTCCTACATGTGTTGGGAAATCTTATGATGTAATCTTGTGTATTTGCTCAATGAGATGTACCAGAAGACTGATGTAATGTATAATCACACTATGTAATTCATTCTTGAACTATAATTGTAGATACCATTAATGTTGTGTTATATCTATGAAAATATGTTCATTATACTTCCACGTTTAGCTTATTATGAATGCATGTATGGTTATCCTATTGTTTATTCTTGTTATATTACCTTTTCATATATGAATGTTTAAAATTGGAGATATGTGAATGAATGGGTTCTGATAATAAAATTGGTAATTAAAACTATCAACTTTTGTTAAGGGTTAGTTTCCGTAATCTCACCTCGTGTACCCCCAAAGGACTTAGGCATTTAATTTGCAATCATTAGTTATGTTATATGCATTGAATAATTTAGTGTTTATTTGCTATGTTTTAAAAAAAAAAAAAAAAATTAGTGTTTTTAGTTGTCCTTTGGGGTTTGCACAACTGGCGTTACATGTATGGTCATACATGTTATGTAGGACACAACACTAGATACTTAGATAGAAATATTAGAAGTTTCCATACCAAACTCTTTTTCGAACGGTGGGGCCACTTCAAGTTAGGAAGGTGAACATGGGATCACTAAGTCCGTGGTTGGAGGAAAAGTGCTTGGGTGATGATCTCCCTCTTGCAGATGGCATTCAAGGCTTGTGAAACAGAATAAGTGTAATCAAGATAAGGATACATCGACCTTGATCTCTTGTAAGTTATGAAATTGAATATTTGAGCTTGAATATATTGTAATTTGTATTTGAAAAGATGAGTTTCATTTACTTAGAATTATGTTATGTCATTTAATTTATGTAATGTTATGTGAAGTTATTTATGCACTATGAAATTATGTTTTTGAGAAAGGAAATTTTTCATTTTCCTGTTTTGGAAACTTTGCATTATTCATTTCCTAAGTTAAAAAACTTAGGTGGAAACTAAGAGTAAACAGTGGGTATGTTACACACTACTTTACAAATGCATCAAATTGGGATGTAGACAATGGGCTAGAATGTGAAGATGAAAATGGTACAAGTGACCAAGATGTTGACTTTGACATGCACACAAGTTGATGATCAACAAACACAAAGCAAAATCACTAAATTTCTCCAACTTCCAATGCAAAGGGTGCAAAAATCATCACAAAGAGGTCAAAATGGGGTGCTCTATCTAAGTAGGTAATCACATATTTTAACATTAGAGGCCTACATTAATTTTCTTAATGAAAAAAGACAAAGGAAAAAAGAAATAAAGAATTGCAAGAAAGGAAATGGGAGCATATGAGAAAGAGGAAGGGGAAAAAATAAGAAAATTAGGAAGAGAAGGAATCAATAAGATTACAGAGACAAGAAAGAAAACAATAAATGGCAAAGGAGAAGTGTAGGCTCTGATGAGAGAGGGAGGTTCAACAAGAGTAGGTGAAGCTTGCTCAACAACTGAAGGCTACTCAAATGCATGTGGATATAGCATAAAAATAGGTATAAGAGTACAATAGTGTCTCCTCTTCCACCCCAACATCCTATATTAATCTAGATATGTTCAACATTTTGTATTCAACTTTTGCAACTCTTAGCAGCCTACAAGTTGCTTGTCTTCCCCTGACTGCTTAGAAAAGTTGCAATTGAATTTAGAGGTAAATAAAGCATAGCTTGCCCATATTGCAAGTAGCCTTCATAATATTTCACAGCCACTAATATCACCTCCAATTGGAAATGGTTCTGTTGATACCCAAAATTAATGACCAACTCATTTTCCTAGGTTTATGGATAAATGATTAAGATGGTAGACGATATGTATATTTTATTGAATGTAGGATTGATGAAGGTATCTACTATGAAAAGTATAACAAATAATTGTGCCCTACTTTTTGTATAGCACTTTGTTCAAGTGTGTTTCTCTAACTATACAACATTATATTTCTATAGTTCAAATATTTTTTGTTTGTTTCAATCATGTCAATTATGTACAATTTGTTTTATAATTTTATTGCATGCAGCCATGGTGATGAAGAGGTAATACGTGGAATAATTTGTGGTTTAAATCTATACATATATAGAAATACATTAACACACATATACATACATATGCAATCATATATCTACATATATATGTATATATATTTCTATATATGTATGTATATGTATGTGTATGTGTATGTGTATGTGTATGTGTAAGTGTATGTGTATGTGTATATATGTGTATATGTATGTGTATGTTTCTATATATGCATATGTATATGTATATACATGTATTTGTATGTGTATATATATGCATTTGTATGTGTATATATGTATGTATATATATATATACCACATAATAAGTTTATATGATATTTCATAGTCCACTATGTTTTAGTCTTATATTTTTGTGGAAGAATAATTAGTAAGTTTCTTGCATGTAGTCATGGATCAATAATATGTGGTATATATATAGCATTCTTGTAGACATGGAAAGCTTGCTTTGAAACTTACATAGGAAGACAATGGGGGGATCAATTATACAACTCCATTAGTGGCAATGAGTGGATGGTTCCCTACTAGTTTAGATGTAGAATATCCATAAACAAATGCATATATAGTATTTTCATTGCCACATAAACTCATTGAAGTTTAAAAGAAATGAGATTGCGATTATAAAGAATGATCTTATAATGCGCTTTCTATTTTTTCATTGTGGGAGAAGAGACACAACAATTGTTTCTTATAAAGCATAACACAATCAAGACATTTGAACACTGTGTCCTTGTTGACCAGCAAGTTCGACCATATAAACCATGGATGTTACATGTCATGCTACAAATGATATAGTTGGAAAGTGACAAGTTGTTGGAAGAATAAATCCAATATTCCATTCTTTCAAGATCATCAAAATGGGCATAAGTGTTGGAAATCTTCATCATCCTCCCAATTAAGTGAAAGGATGCCACATAGCATGGTGGTTAGGCTCCCCCCTAGAGGCAATAACAAAAGAGTGTAAATTAGGATAAAGTAACATGCGTGTGTCACTTTGTCCCTCCTCATGTGAGGTGATGAGATGAAACATTTGAAGACAAACTAACTAGAATGTGGCTTGAATAAAAATTCTTATAAATTTGGTTTGTTGTAGACATATAATGTCAAATTGATCGAACTATTGAATTTCAACTAGGATAAATAGTACTTATGACAAACTTATATAAGGCCTCTAACATTCCAAAGGATGAAATTCAGGCGGAGCTTACATATATAGTTCTTTGATTGACTGTTATTATTGTTTAGTAAAGTTTAAAATTGGTTTCCTAATATAGGTTTTTGATGTCATAAAAAATTCTCTTATTGAAATATAGTACCATTTGCTGCAAAAGTCTTCCTTTGCAATTAGTCCTCAACACAAAACAAAGAAATATGATAAGATGAAATAGGAAGGGGCCTACTGAAAGGAACCAATATTTTTTTGGGCCATTAGGGTGACCTCATTCTTATATATTATTTTATCCACACACACACACACACATATATACATATATACATACATATATACATATATATATACATACATATATACATTTATATATATGTGTGTGTGTGTGTGTATTTGTGAATAACATAGTATAGCACAATATATACAAGTTCTAATTGAAAAACATATACATATACAACTGAAACAATATAATGGTTTGGCTAACTAAACACACACACACACACACACACACACACATATATATGTAATCATATATACATAGAAAAAAATATCCATATACATATAAAACATTGTCTCAGTAATTGTTCCATATATATACATGAAAATAATAAATGAAACAATAATAAAATAAAACAAAAATGGAATGATCAATAGAAAACAACACATTATGTCTATTAGGTCATTGCCAAAGTAAAGTCTTTAAAGGATTTACCTAAAATTTCTAGCTACAATTCAAGGTGATTTAGAAACCTCCCATCACTCTTCACATGCATGTTAGAACAAAATTATATAATTGATGAAGTAACAAAAATACATCAAAAATATCATAACAATAGTTAAAGAAAGAACTATTATGACATATTGATTAGTGGATGAACTATTGCATTATATAAATCCAAGTAAATGACACAGTCAAGATTGAAGAGCCTTATCAGGCTATCAATCAAGCAGCAAAAACCTCAACCAACGCAACAGGAAACAACCTTCCTTTATTGTATTCAACAGAGTACAAATTACATTTAGAATTCAGTTACAAATCATTTTCATAGAGACCAGATTGATTTCCCCAATTACAGTCCAATCGATCATTCCCTCCATGAATGCTACTCTCTTCGATTCACCTTTTTTTATCCAACAATTTCTCCTCGATTCTTCATACGATGCCATCTATTCCGCCCTTTCCAACACCATCATTTTGCATTCCAAAAACTACACCAGGAATAGTCGTTACAACTTCTTCCCAATCCATGTTGAAGTGTCAACATGTCATTCGGTCTTCAACCATTGAACCAACTTATCACTCTATTGAGGAGACAACATAAATACCCCACCAATAAAGGAAAGTCTCTTCGATGTAGTAAAATACGATCCATGTGGCCTCTCTTCCATGTCAACACCACTACACCAATCACCACTTCCCTATGTTAAATTGTATGGGTCCCACCACAGACACTGTGGGATGGCGAGTGACGTAACCAAAATTCCATCGGCCTATCAAAGAGATGGAATTCCAAATCCCGACAATATAACATTGTCTCACCAATAGTAAAAGAACCACCAACACCATCGGCTCATCAGGGAGATGGTATTCCAAGTCCCGACGATATAACTATCTCTCATCAAAGAGCTCAAGGATTTGTATCAGGTCCTCGAAGGGACAACTTAGATACTCTCACCGAAGTGGTCAATTCTCACTAATAAATACTTTCCTACTCACACACCATAGACATATCTCTCATCAAGCTATTGAGGGGACTATATTTAGAGTCCCTCTGAATTAGAAAGGTCTCACCAATGACGCATAGTCTTCACATCGGGCTATCAAATGGATGCCATTTGAAGTCTCACGGATCACATAACGTCACACTGATGAAAGAGCAA
>VDFB02296980.1:90620-102407 GCA_007258455.2 Sequoia sempervirens | reverse complement strand
AATTAACATCTTAATTAACCTATATTTAAATATAAATATATATTTAATATGTATATAAAAATATATAACTAATGTATATATAATTATATTTATATTTAAATATATAAATATTATTTAAATATAAAAGAATTATAAACTACTATTTACATCCCAACTCAACATATAATCAAAATTATTTAATATATATATATATATAATATAAATGATATATTATATAAATATATTTAAATAATAAAATAACTAAAACAAATATTACACATAATATATATTATAATATATATATGAAAAAAAATAAAAAAAATAAAAACAAAAGTGAAATTTCTTTTTTTTTTAAAAGGGTCGAAGCCCTAAGGGCACGCAGCCCTGGCCGTCCCCTGGCGGTGGTGGCTATGTGCAAAGCACACAGCGCCGCCTCCCGCCGGGCTGTGGAGCCTGTGTGCAAAGCACACAGCGCCCGCCTCCCTGCGGGCGGCGGTGGCTATGTGTTTACACACAACGGCCGCCTCCCGCCGGGCGGCGGCGGCGGCAGCGGGGGTTGGTTTCCCCACCCCACAAACAATAAACTTTTATTTATTTATTTTTGAAAACAAAAACTTTCATTTCCCCTATTCTGGTAAAAACCAGAATGAAAATTTTAACATGGAAAGAAAACAAAACATTTTCTTTTGAATAGGGAAATTTTCAATAAACATTTCTAGCTCAAATTGAGAAAAAGAGCAATACATTTTGCAAAACTCAAAAAAAATTTCCCAAATAACAAAAGGGTTTAAAGATTCAATTTAAAAAGGAGATTTTCATTGGATTCACCATGTGTTGTTCAAACAATTTCTGTTGAAAAGCTTGATAATACCAAGTTTAATCTCCAAATTTTCACACTATCTTGAGAGTTTTTGATTCAAGATTTGAATGCAATTTCTTGATGGGTTTTTCCTTTCATTCACAGTTTTAAATCTTCTAACAATTTGAACAGCTTCTAAATCATTTTCAAAATAAAGAAATTGCTCAAAATTTAAACAATAACCTTGTGTTTTCTCCAAGCTTGAAGTCTTTCAATGGAGGTTTTTCCTTTGCTTTGCAATTCAACTTTTCCAATTTTCAATCTTCCCTTCACTTATTTTTTAAAAAATCCCATCCAAGCTTGCTCTCCAATTTTCCAATTCTCCACCCAAAATTCAAAATTAAAATTCAAAAATAAAATGAATTACCTTATGCAATTTTCCCCCCAAATTTGTCAAACCCCTAAAATGGACTCACCCACCAAATTTATTGCTAAAACAAGATATTTTATTTTTGCAATTTCATAAAACAATTTCCATTTCCAAGTGTAATTTGCACAATATTAATTTAAAACAAAGATCTATTTTTGCAACCCAAATGATAATTAAATTTTCTTTCTTCAACAAAATTGAATTTACCAATTTACATTTAAAATAATTTTTTTAATTTTATTTCAAAAAGGAATGTAAGGAAATTTCTATTTTGATTTGATCTCAAAATTTAATAATGCTAACACAAATATTTTAATTTAATTTATCAATAAATAAATCTAATCTATGATTAGATTATTTTATTGATTGAATTAAATTAACTAATTAATTAATAGTCACTCATTAATTTATTTTGACAATGCAATTAAATAAAACAAGCACCCTTTATCTTGCTAATTTAAATACGCAGCAAGGAGAGAAGAGGCAACAAATAAAATAACTTATCCCAACCAACAACCCGATGACACACTATGGCTAGGGTGATGTCACGACATAGAAAACCTAGCTACTATCTCCCAATCGTTTTCCATTGGACATGGGACACGCTCAGACCTGTAGAACCAGGTGGAGTCGATGTCCTGTACCTGCATTCCTGCACACAATACGAGTGTTGAACATGCATATAATATATTAAAACACCCTGTGAAGAGGAAATCGTGGAATCACAGGGTGCTCGCACGCGAGTGATGTGATCTCATCCCCTTCACCAATACAACATCGCTAACTGATGCATCTAATCATCACTGATATAATCAAAGCATGAACATCAATAGTTCACACCCATGCTAATTTAATCCATAACATGAAATAATAATAACATCTTATTAAAGTGCCATCACATCAAATATAATGTTTACATCGCTTAACAATTAGCGGTCAATAGTAATCAAGTTTATAACCAATGTGCTAACAAAGCAAAACATACATAACAAACATTGTTTGATCAAAAGAACAAAATGAAGGGTTGTTACAATTTTCAAATTTACCTATGTTGATATATGAGAGATATAGAAAATCCAAACTCTATACAATTTATAGTTAACTTGACATTGTGTATAAAAAGGTTTAAGTTATGAATGTTATAATATAACAAGAGTTGCAAAGCAGCAAAGTTCCTGCCATAAAGTTTTAGAATAGTTTTGTTTGTATTTGTTGTGTATTGCAAAAGGCCTGGATCAAACATCAGAAATCTCAAGTGAACCCATATGCTTGTTTTGTTAATTGTAGAGTAGTGGACAAAATCATTGCAATATTCATTAGACCAAGACCACAAGGTAGAGGATTAATTGATGAAGTTATTCTTGAATCCTCTTCATAGGAAACATGACCAACTAATTGGTATTCTCTTTTAGCACTAGGATCATACAAAGTAGAAGCAATAGTTTTAATTTGCTATATATTTTTTTTATTCAAGGAATTAAGCAGCTTGGCCAGGAGCTATGAACCCGGATACAACCATTCAACAATACCACCCCAACGGGGTTTGAACCTTTGTGGAAAGAACAACAATGCCACCTATAAACCAACACACCATGCCAATACTGGCTTAATTTGCTATATATTAACCATCTTTTACTTACAAACTTTATTTGAAAAAGGTAGTTAGAAGGTGTCATACCTCTACTGCATTTAAGCCAAGATCAATTAGTATTGCACTAGGTTTCAACCAATCACCATGAACCAAATTTGGCTCACCTACTATCTAGAATCACAACTACGTACTACAGACTCATCATTGTGTGAACTGATGTTTATCTAGGGTATTAATTGTTTAACTTAGACATTGATGTGTATACCCTTAGCTTCCAAATCTTCTTGTCTCATTTAATTTTTTGTTGACATCAATATATCTGGATAAGTCATAACCAAATTCTAAGGTCATCTCTAGATGGGCATGCTCTCTGCCAAATATGATGAACTAGGGCATGAATGAACTAAATGTGTTACATATCCATCAACGTTAAATTATTTGGATGATCAGAAAAACTTCAAGAAATTGTAGACATAAAGAGAAAGATTAAATAAAAACTAAATGAGATACACTCTTGACAATCTTTGTTTGGGATTTTCATTGCTATTTGGTTCTATGTTATATTATTTTCAAAATTAGAAATTTTTTTATTATGATCAATTAGAATAGAATCTACAAGAAATGCATAAATATATTGTCTTTTGTAAGAAGCCCACGAATAGAAATAATAATTTGTTGATAAATCACAAGAGATAACTCATTGCAGTCAAACACAAATCTCTAGATTTTTCACACTAATCCAATAATTATCGCCAATGAATCAAAACAGTAGTATCAATCTTAGTTCAATGATATATGTCAATGTTAGATTCATAATTAACAATAAATTTTAGATACTCTGCACTGGACACTGAAACAAATTGAAAAGTTGTCTTTATTTGCATCTCCTCTAGAAACTCATCTATCTTGTAGGTCGGAGTAACATCCATGACACTATGTCTTGGCTTGTCTTTGTAAATTGGAAGTCATGTAAATTTTGTAACATCTTGGCTAGTATAAGATCTACACTAAGGGCCTCTACCATTTTATTAGAAAAAAACATGATAATGGGTCTCTTTAACTTAATCCCCTAATTTATGAAGAGACCCTATGGGGGATGATTAATCGAATTGAAAAAGAAGATAATTCATTATGTAATTAGTACTCCCCTAGTTGAAGTTGACAAGAGGTATATGTAGTATAGAAGTTGCCAAGTCAACTTATTAAAGGCTTTGGAAATATCCAATTTGATAATCATTCGAGAATAACAGTAAAATTTTGAGAGATTGAATGGTTCTCCTGAATTGTAGGTGGATTTGCAAGGTGTACTTTACTACGAAGCATTCTCATGAGGGTCAAACCGCGATAATAAATATGAACAATATCTAAGGTATATAGAAATAAATGTCTTGTGGGCTTCAACAAGGGGTCTTTTAAACCAAATTGGCATCTAGCATGGTTATGACTTAAAAATTAACCAATATTAGTATACCCTTATTGTACCCTACCCTTTATTAAACCCTAATTTAAGCCTAACTCTACCACTTACCATAGCTCTAACCTTAGCTTCAAGTTTTATTCTAGATTAATAATTTTAATCCTAACTTAACATTAACCCTAACCCTATTTAAACAATAGTCATAACCCTAATTAAATCCTAATTGAACCCTACTTGAACCTTAATCTAAATGAACCCTAACCTTAACCCTAATTGAACCATAAACCTAACTCTAAACAAGATATCGATAAGGAAACTATTTAAGTAATTTTAAATACTAAAAGATATAGATTTACTTAAAATATATATAGTTTACAATTATATTCTCCTTACAATAGTAACTCCACCAAAAGCATACAAAATTTAAAAATATGTAATGAATAACATATATCAAACATTTAAAATAAATATGATTTTTGTTTAGTTGTGTATTTGTATCAATATATATATATATATATATATATATATATATATATATATATATATATATATATATACTATACTATATATATATATATATATATATATATATATATATATATATATATATATAATTACTAAATTCTAGATAGATTCTTATTTTCTGGAGATCATTATTTAGTTCCTTATTTTCCCTCAATTTCCTTATATAATATTACACTTCTTTCAATGCAAAAGAGTCCATATCTAATCACTTGCTCAACCTAGATTTCATAGGCTTTTCCAAATGACTTATATTTGTTAAACCTTTCAATCACACAATTATCAATACATAATATCTCTAAATCATCAAAAACCAAAGGTCCATCTAATGCATGTGTTAAAATATTTAAATTATTTTTAATATAAGAAGTTAATATTTGCTAAAAAAATTAATTGATAGGATCTTGCTAAAAAAATTCTCTACTATCAATTGAAAAATAGGATTCCAATGTTACCAACTCAAGGTCCCTATTCCAGGTTGTGCAGAAAAAAGAGTCTTTGATGGAAGGAGATCAAAGAATTGCTTCAATAATATTTTATCTCCATCTAATCTCAATTGCATGAGTCCTTGAATGAGGAGTTGGTGAGATTCAAGCATAATTTGAGAAATTTGTAAATTAAGAAGATTCATGGTTTAAAATTTAGGGCTAAAATAAATTGGCTAAAAAATGGAGATAAAGGCTTTGATTTCTTCTTTAATTATATAAAGGAGAAAAATGATAGGGAAGAAATTGGATCAATCTAGGTGAATAATCAACATATAAATGGTCTTTCTTTGGTTACAAATGAATTTCGATCTTTCTATTAAAATATTTTCTTTGTTGAAGATAGCAATGTGGACTATAAAAGATCCCAAGATCATTGTGCACAAGTCATCCCTAGGAAAATCAAAGAGGAAGACAATGATTGGCTTGCTAGAGATATCTCTAAGGATGAGATTGTAAAGGATATTAGAATATATAAAAAGGATAAATCTCCAAGTATAGATGGGCTTGCTACAATTTTATAAAAAAAAGTTAACTAGATTAGGGTTGGGGTTAAGGTTCAGTTAGGATAAGAATTAGTGTTAGGGTTAGGATTAGAGTTCAACTATAGTTCAAAGTTAGGGTTATGGTACAATTAGGACTACTATTCAATAAGTGTTCCCTTGGGGTTATGATTAGAGTTATGAATCTACAATTAGGGTTCAATTAGGGTTATGATTAGAGTTATGAATCTACAATTAGGGTTCAATTAATGTTCACTTAGGGTTTCTTTCTTGGGAGAAGTTTATTGTATGGTACAAGTGTATTTTATAAAATTAATATGTCAAGAATTAGTTGTAGATAATACTACATGTGATTTTTCATATGGTATTAAATTGTAGATTAAAATTGATAATAGATTTCCTTCCTTCTTTTGCATTGTAAGCTACCATAATATATGGCCTTCAAATCCTCTTCATATTTTGAGCTTTTCTAAACTATACAACACGACATCCAACAAATAAATTTTTTATGCATTTTTTCCAAGCATAAATCCTTAGAATTCTTAATGTGTTACTTAGGTTAATTGTTTATTGCAATAAATAAATACACACTAATATATATATATTATGGATTTGAGGGAAAATATTAAAATATTTATTTATATAGAAAAATTTAAATGAAAGGGATTCAAGTAGATACCTTTTCTTTTGTTAATGTTAATGAAGATACAAATCTTGATGAAGTGCCAAATTTGATGACATGATATAAAAAATGGAATATCTTTGCTCTATGTGGCACTTGAAATTTTCTACAAAACTATAACTAACTCTACCTCAAATTTGTGACTTTGGACCTATTTTGCATCATAAATATGAGCTTTGACACATGCCTCCCTAATCTAGCATACAATATGTACTTAAATGCTCAAAATAGTTGGGAGTAGTGTTGAGGGTGGTGGATCTTTGGGAAGGTCCAATGCTTCCTGCTTGTATCTCTCCTATAGATAGGAGTAAGAGATGAATATAGAATAGAGAGAGGCAAAGGGATAAAAATAGATAGAGATATAGAGAGAGGGAGAATAAAGTAGAGAAAGATATTAATTTTTTTTTTTGAAAAATATGTAATTTTTAAACCATTTTCCTATATATTTAGTATTAAGATTTTTACATCTTTTAACAATTCAATATATAATACAAATAAAATATAGTTAATAATTTAATTAACTAGCATGCCTATATTAATTAATAATATATGTAAAACACGCCGAGAGTTATCTTTATCAAGATGCCTATTGACTTGAAAAAATGCTTACATTTTCATGAATATGAATTTGGAAAGCAATCAATTTGATTTCATTATTGTTTGTCATTGTTTATCTCAATTCCCATATATAAGGGCACATATTGAAATTTTAAATCATACCAACTTGTCTATAACAACAATCAACCAAGAACAATAAATTTAAAAGCAAAAATGTTCATCAATCATTAGATTTAGTATTGACAACATCAAAGAAGTATATCATGACAAAATGGCATTAACTAACTTAGATATATCTATTGAAAAGGACCTTTTGTATAATGTGTGAAAAATTAACATCATCTTGTTTTCGTAGCTCAAAATGTTCGAATTCTTTTGTTGTTACCACTTAATTTCTTACGTCACTTCTTCCAAAAGTTGTAATCCATTGGTGGTATGTGGTCTTCCACTTTGCATTGAAGTTTATATTTATAATCACATTTTAAGGAAAAGTTTTTATCACATCTTCACAAATACCACTAAACAACCATTTTCAATGAGTGTTTTGCCTTCTTTTGATGCCTATCTCCAATTTTCAGGGGCATTGTTGTATAACAAAAATTTCTACCTTAATGAAGATGGGGTAGATTTTATCACTATCCAATAAGGTTTACGAGTTAGCGAGGTCTTGATCTGTATTTGTGAGAGATACTAGGGTTAGGAACAAAATAGGGTTAGGGTTGGGGTTCAGTGCAGTAGAGTTTAATTAGGGTTAGATTTCAATCCCGGGGCTAGAGTTTAATTAGGGTTAGGGTTCAATTAGGGTTAGGGTTAAGGTTATGGTTTGGGCTAAATGGGGTTAAGGTTGAATTAGGATAGAAGTGTTCACTTAGGGGTTATTGTTAGGCTTAGATTGAGCTTAAGATTTACTTATATAGTATTTTGGATAATAGAAACAATTTTGATTGATTTAATATTTTCTAAATTCATTATTGAATTCAAATCTTATAATTTATTCTCTAAATTCATTATAGAAATAATGTATGAGAATTTATTCTATTGATTTTGAGGGTGAAAATGTGGCTACATATATAGGGTTTCTATACATAGTATTTGTAGGAGAATGGTATCTCTATTTTGAATTATTCTAAATGTTGTTTCTATGTAGTAGTTTTTAAATTCATTTTGTTGTTATACTCTATAATTGGTAGTTTATATATTGTACCTTCTCTATACATGATATTTAGCAAGATTGGGGACACTAATAGAACCTTCACTTATTTCTTTTAAAAGACTAAGAAATGTATGAAAATTTGACAACATGAAAACCATGAAAATAAAAGTGAAAATAAAATTTAACATAGTAAAAATGGCCAATCATGTGCCAAAAATGAAAAGAACCATTTGTTGTTACTCTAATATTTCAACCACATACTAAATTACCAAGTGAATTTTATAAATGTATCATGCAAGGAGCACAATATTGGTAATCAATGTGAATGATTCTCATCAAGAAATTAGACAAGCTTTGAGATTGTAGGACCCAAGCTCTTTGTAGGTTTTCAATGAAGATTTAATTAGCCACTAATAGGAACAATAAGAAAATAGATAAATGTGAAAATAAATCCTAATCTCTAAGAGTGTTGTGCTAAGAATTACATACACATCTCATAAATTTCAATAGAGACAAGAGACACATTTATAGAAATAAAGGAAAGAAACAGCTATTTAGATAGTTATTAATCTACAAAAGATTAGGACCCAGGTACTTCAAGAGATTAATAAAAATAAGTTTTTATTTATAATTTTTAAATTAGATAATTTTGAAATTATCATAGATGTAAAGAAATAAAGATAAAATGTTTTTTCAACAAAACAAATAAAATGACAAACAAATAATGTGATTAATCAAGAATAACATGATATTGCAAAAAATATAATAAATAAAAGAATATGCATAATTGTACATAAGTCATCAAAAGTCTAAATATACCTATCTTTATCAAAAAATAAAAATCTTTAAAATGACTAAAAATTATTAAAACTTATTAAGCTCCATGAACATAAGACATCTGCAAGGTCTTGCCGACTTTCTTCTTAGAGGAAAATTATGACCAACTGGATTGAGGAATGTCTTCCAACTGAGCTCCCTGGAAAACATCACCATGTGTGTGATTTAATCCTGCAAATTTGATCAAAGGACAGTTGATGAACAGTCGCACAAATTTGATCCCCAGATGGGACACGTGTCACCCGCCTACGATATTGCCATCCTACAATTCCCGATCACGGGATGGTGGGCAACCGTTGATCTTCAAGTCATTTTGATCGACAACAGCGTGAATTTCATCCTTCTGAAAAATAAAACATTCATTAAAGGGAAAGGGAACATTACTAGGCGGATGGAAAATTTCCTCGGGCCCCACCTTGTATAGTCCACGTGGCAGCTGCCCATGATTTCTATATCAACCAAAGCACCATCGCGGGATGGCGGGGAATGACTAAGATCAAAGGATAGTTGATGAATAGTCATGCAAATTTGATCCACAGATGGGACACGTGTCACCCGCCTGCGATATCGCCATCCTACAATTCCCTATCATGGGATGGTGGGAAACCGTTGATCTTGAAGGCATTTTGATCGACGGCAGCGCAAATTTCATCCTTCTAAAAAATAAACTAGCATATATATATGCCAAAGGCATATCATATTTGGAAATAGCCAACCCAATTTTCACTATCAATGGTTAACAGGTAACAGCAATACAGTTAAACAAATCTCAGTCGTTCATAATTTTTCACGATTTTTCCGCTGCTTTTTCTGTGATTTTGTCAGCGCTCTCCAAAAAAAATTAAAAGTTTTTTCACTGTTGTGCAGGCCCGCAGGCAGTACCTACGCATGTACCGTGCAGTCATTCATAAATTTCCTGAAAATTTTGGTTGTTTTCACCGCCTTTTACTGCTTTCCTCGCCGTTATGGGTTTCCGCTCCTTCGAACTCTTCTCGTATGCATGGACACAGATTTATTAAAAAATTTGACATGGTGGGAATTATTGTTTTTGACTGTTCTGAAAAGTACTTTCTGTGGGAGAGATATTAGAGATATTTATTTTTACCGCTGGCATTCCTTTTCACACTGCACAAGAGTGAATTTTTTTTATTTCACCTCTATTTGTTTTGACAGTGCACAGGTGGCGATCGATTTATTTTTATTCATGCCACTGGATAGTTTTCTTAGCCAACAAAAATCACCGTCTTCATTGCTTGGAAATTCATGTCAACACTTGAAGATCTTCTAAGAAAAGAAAAATTGTAAACCCTTAAAAGAAAACCCTTACAGGACTGGAATTAGCTAATCGGTAAGTTAATTAAATCATGTTTTCTTATTTCTGTATTTTTCTGAATATTATATACTAATTTAAGATTATTAATATAATATTAAGAATAATATATTAATAATAATATAATAATGATAATATAATCATAATAGTTTATTAATACAATAATTTAAAACTATTATTAATAATATAATATTAAGGATAATTATATTCTATTAAATATAACATTCAAAAACAATATTAATATATATAATAGTGAGAATAATTAATATTAAGAATAATATGATATTGTAATAATTAGAATAATATAATAATAATATCAAAATTATTTATATATATATATCATTTTTTAATAATATTTATAAAAAAGTTGAGAGATATCTTTGTGGAGGCCTATTTTTAATCAATTTGTCACATCAAAGTGCATAGGCGCCTGAAGATGGATATCTAAAATTATAAATTATAAAATTATAAAGAGCATCATGTGCTTTCATTGTAGAAAAAATAAAAAAATAATATAATAATTTAAATATTAATAATATATTACTATTATTATTAATAATATATAAACAAAAATAACAATATAATAGTAAATATATAACAAAAAATACTAATATAATATTATTATATAATAAATATACAGAAAAATAATATAATTTTTGTGGCCTCTCATGATGAACTTCTGAGGTTAAATATCCCCACTTATACCGATATAGTATAAATATAATATTATTTAAGAGAACTATATATTACACTATACTTTAATATTTACATTATATAATATGATTTAAATATATTCAATTTTTTTTAATATAATCTAATCTAATATCTGACTCAATTATTAATAATATAATAATCATAATGTAACATAATGAAACTTTATATATTAATTATTTAAAAATATAACAATAAATACATTTAAAATAATTATAATAATACTAATAATATTAATAATAATTGCACAAATGCATGGAAAAAAAATCATTTTTTTTCTTAATTGACCTTCCATGCCTCTTCGGCGTACCCATTGCACACCAAGGTGCGATCGCTAGTTAATAATATATATAAAATACGCCGAGAGATATCCTTTTCAAGGTGCCTATTTTTTAATTGTTGAATAGGTGCCTCAAGAAGGATATCTCTCAGCGTATTTTATATATATTATTAAATATATATATATATGCTAGTAGCAGTCGCGATGCAACATGTAATATCTTAAATAAATTATATTAAATTATTATAATAATTAATATATTATAATATGGTAGTAAAATATTTGTAATTCAATTTTTAAAAATAATATATATAATTTAATATTTAAATGTTAAGTTAATATATATAAATATATTTTTTGTATATTTATAATATTATAATAAAAAAATGTTATATCATCAATATTTAGTTAGGATTATTAAAAAAATATTCAGTTAGGATTAGTTTTATGTGAGAAAATTTATTAAAAATAGAAACCCTAATTAAATCTTAACCCTTTTTGTAATTGTAA